>CAUYUJ010013247.1:373737-445289 GCA_963575745.1 Prorocentrum cordatum
GTCGTTGCGCCCTGCGAAACAGTGAGCCAGGAAGGGGGCCCGCGAGGAAGGCCCAGGAAGGGACCCATGAGGGGGGCCGGGAGGGGACTCAGGGGACCCAGGAGGGGCCCAGGAGGTGACCCAGGGGACCCAGGAGAGGACCCAGGAGGGGACCCAGGAAGGGACCCAGGAGAGAACCCAGGAGGGACCCAGGAGGGGACCCAGGAGGGGACTTAGGGGACCCAGGAGGGACCCAGGAGGGGACCCAGGGGGGGCCCAGGAGGGGACCCAGGAACGGACCCAGGAGGAAACCCAGGAGGGACCCAGGAGGGGACCCAGGAGGAGGCCCAACAAGGGGCCCAACAAGGGCCCCAGGAGGAAGCCCGACAAGGAACCCAGAGGGGGCCCAGGAGGGGACCCAGGAGGAGGACCCAGGAGGGGGCCTAGGAGGGGACCCAAGAGGGAACCCAGGAGGGGATTCAAAAAGAGACCCACCAGGCCACCAGGAGGAAGCCCAACAAGAAACCCAACAAAGGAACCAAGCAAAGGGAACCAGCAAAAGAACCCAACAACAGTGTAGGGTATCATGTGTTGTTGCATTGGTTACAACATCTTTACTATTAAAACACTTTGCCGCCATGTAGTCTCAAGCGAGGTTGACGAACTCCCCAGTCGCCCCTCGATTCTCCAGTGTGATTTCACCTTCACAGCAACAATCTGCACACGCGATTCGCTCGCGATGGCTGTTCTTTGCTTAGATTTTGATCGGTCAAATTCGCCGCGATGTTCGCATAATCCTGAGCCGATCTCTTCCAACACATCTGTCGTTATATATGATGATTCAGGCGTTCCCACGCTGCAGCCATAAGCGGCGATTAGTGGATTGATCTGCTCGCAGTCGACCTAGGAGTCTATCGCACGTCGATTGTTATCCGATCGTTGCGATTTTAGGCTGACCCATCTGTTACCACTGATCGCTCGATCAATAAAGTGTTAAGGTGCGGGGTGCACGCGTTCCTGGCGGCGACAATGCTGTCTTGATCGTTCCTGAAGGTTTCGCCCTGCACATGAGGAATGGTTTTTTAGAACTGCCAGAAGATGATCTCAACAACGGCTGGGCCTCTGAGTCTCGTAGTTGCGGCTGCCTTAGATGCCTTTTTGATTCGATGCAAAATGCAATGCGATCGATCACCTGGCATATGTAGCTTCACGACCAGTAATCATAAACAGCGCGTTGCCGCTGCGCGGCGACACTGATCTGTAGTTTGTCAACTCAGGTGCCGGGCGCATCGAAGGAAATCGCAACTCGGATGTCGGCCGCATGGCCGACCTCGACAATGATGTGTGTTCAATGCAGATGACGAGGGGGTCTTCGAGGAGCGCGATGATGACGTGGACTTCTATGAACGGGCGAGCCGGCTGAGTTCTACGGCTGAGCCCGACACCGCATCACTCGGCTCTTCGAGTTCGCAGACGGATAGTTGGAGCAGAAACTCGCCCCAGGAGGAATCGGGAGAAGTGTCCACAGACAAGTGGACCCAGGTGTGCGTGGACAGTTGGGGGAAGCAGGACGACAAGGATAACATCAACGACCTTCCTGAGACGATCCCCAAGTTGACCAGAGGTCGAGCCTACGCTTACAGACAACAGCGGAGCCGCATGGCTAAACGCTTCTGGAAGATCTGCCGCAGGACGGAACATGAAAAAGATAATTAACATCATAATATTTTTTTGATTCGAACCAGCAATGCTGACAATTATTTTGAACATCCTTCAGACAATCCATGCGCGAGTCCGCCAAGCAAGCCGAGCTCGAGTCGGAGGCCGCGCGTTTTTCAGTCGGAGCGTTGTTGGCCACAGAGATGATCTACCGGGTTCTCAAAACAATCGCGGTCTACTGCGACGACCAGGACATGGCCGAGAGCGCAGACTACTGCGGGGTATGCGAGAACACCGTCGACTGCAGCGCCGAGGTCAATGGCCCTGACAAGTACGCCTTTTCAATCGGAGCGTTATTGGCCACAGAGATGATCTACCGGGTATTTAAAACAAGTGTGGTCTACTGCAACGACCAGGACATGGCCGAGAGCGCAGACTACTGCGGGGTATGCGAGAACACCGTCGACTGCAGCGCCGAGGGCAACGGCTCTGAGAACTGCGCCTTGGCCTCGGTCGACGACCGCACGGAGGGCGACTACGACCCGCTTGGGGGCATGGACCGCGGGCCAGGCGGCGTCGACGCGCTCCGGGAGTTTTTCGTCGAAGACTGCCTTCGGAGTGCGAGTATCACGCAAGGGCATGCACGGCAGAAGATCTGCGCGCCGCTCTCCCCTCCTTCCGCCCGCCCCCCCCCGGGGGGCGGCCGCGGCGTCGGTTGATTTTTTCTGCCTCCGCCAGGAACAGAAAACTTTGTTCAAGAGCTGCCACATGGGCGTTCTCACGTTTGGCGAGGTCATCGAGCGAGCTACGGCTTTGCAGGATCCCCGGCGAGGGCGGCGTAGATGCACCAATGAGAGAGAAAGAGAGAGAGAGAGAGAAAGAAAAAGAGAGAGAGAGAGAGAGGAGAGGGAGAGGGAGAGGGAGAGGGACAGAGAGAGACAGAGAGAGATCAGATCTATATATGCAGGAGAAGAGAGAGAGAGAGAGAGAGAGAGAGAGAGAGACAGAAAGAGACAGAGACAGAGACAGAGATCATGATATGATAATACATATATCAGAGAGAAGAGAGAAGTGTAATTATATAGAGAGAGAGGGAGAGAGAGAGAGAGAGGGAGAGAGGGAGAGGGAGAGAGGGAGAGAGAGAAAGAGACGCACACGGGGACAGAGAGAGGCAGAGGGAACAAGGGGGGGCAGAGAGAGAGAGAGAGACAGAGAGAGAGAATGAAAGAGAGAGAGAGAGTGAGGGAGTGAGTGAGTGAGAGAAAGAGAGAGAGAGACAGACAGACAGACAGACAGACAGACAGACAGACAGACAGACAGACAGACAGACAGACAGAGAGAGAGAGAGGTAAATAAAACGAGCAAGAAAGAGGAGAGAGAGAGAGAGATAGAGAGGGAGAGAGAGACAGAGGGCCGCTTACGGGGTGGTTCATTACGGTGTGATTTCTGTTTTCCTGCAGGAGCGGCACGGGGCGCCAGCGCATTACCTGCACTACTTGCTCGCGACGAAGCCGGACATCGCATGTGAGAGCGTCGCAGTTGATTGGAGGAGATCCCTATGGCGTTCCGGCTATGGCACCCCTGTCAACGAGATGAATTTCAGAACGACGCTCCGTTACCAGCGCTGTCTACACTTGCGACTCCATCGTCACCGCGGAGTCGACCTGGTTCTGGAGGCGCAGGCTCGGCGCGATCTTTTGGACCATGAACTGCACGACCGTCGCGTCGAATATCCAGACCCCGCGAGCTCTGAAACGCTGTTGCCGCGTTTCCATTGGATCTCGCGCCCCGAGCACCGGGAGCTCCCCTTCGCCCAGTGCGCCTTCACGGCGGCGCAAGTTGAGTTATACCACGTGTCCAGACACATGGCGGAGGCTGACTTTCATCGAGAGGTTCGTAGGCTGGAAGGTGGAACGGGCAGTAAGGCGCAACTGCTCTGGAATCTCATGTTCACGGAGGCTCTCTACAGATCGGACATCGGAGCATTGCAGCGTCGCCTGGTGACGCTGGTGACGGGAGGGCGCCTGCTGTCAGCTGGGGGCCCCAGGCATCCACTCGCGCCAGACCTGCCCGCCGTTGCCAGTTCCCCCTCGGGCGCATGGCCCAGGGATGGCATCGACGAGGGTTTCGAACGGAAGAGATTGATTGGCGTGGCGTGTGTCAAGAGATCCGTTGAGTACGTCTCCGTGCAATTGCTGAGCGTCACCGGGGAGATCGGAGACGAAGATCGGCCCCTGACGCCAGACCCGGGTCAGCTGGGAGTCAGTAAGCGACGGTGGGGCACCCAGGTCCAGGAGTGGCGCAATAGCCTTTCGCGGCTTCTCGATGCAGTGCCAGTGGACGCGACTGTGATGTCGGCGGCACTGGCATTGGGCCTCTGAGTCGAGCCATCGCTACCTGCCGTGCCTGGCGTCGACTTGCTCCTGCAGGATGGCAACTGCATCCTGCTCGCGCACAGCGTTCTTACAGTAGACTTCCCCGAGTGCGTCAATTATTGTCGACGGTTTCCTGTTCGTCGCGGCTCGATGCGTCAGTACACCGATGTCGCCGAGTATTTCGGATTTACGTTCGCCCTTGTGCCCGCGGGAGATGCGCTGCTCGGGAGACGCGGGCCTCCTCCTGGGAAGTACTTTTTTCAATTTCGTGGCCATTGCCGCGCGGTGGCCGTCCTGCCAGACATTGACGCGTCGGTCGTTTGGAGAGGCATCAACATTTCCTGCCGACCGCGCACTGGATGCACTACGCGAAGAACCTCGGGGGCGATATGGTCCTCATCAACGACCCGCTGGGTGCAGCGGGCCACGGGGGAGAAGGAACCCACGCGTGCCTCAGTCGGGCGTTGAATGCGCTGGGGCCCCGCGTACCAACTGCTGTCCACGGCCCATTCCGCGCTCTGGAGCACGGGAATCAATGGTTGGTGGACCAAGGCCTGAAGTTGATCCAGCAACCGCGGGGCCCCACGGGCCCGGGGCGTTACGTCAAGTGGGAGCCGCTCCTGGACGACGAAGGACGACCCAAAAGAGTTGGCCATTTCACGGCGGCTTTGTTGCAGCCAGGCGGCGTCACTGTAATCGATCATGTGCGGGGGCTGCCGGTGGTTCGCGAGTGGCTCACGTGGGGCGACATCCCCGGCGTTGAGCGGCACAAGTGGTTCAAACTAGTGGAGCTCGGTGCCGACGAGCGCAGCTCCGAGCACATCCGCGTTCCCCCCAGGGGAACATGTGCGGACATCATCGAATCACATCGCCTTGACGCGCTCATCCGTCGACGTGATGCGCGCGAACGGGCCAGGGCGCAGGGGCCAGAGTTTCGCGCGCCCGCGCTCGCGCCGCGGCTGGCGGCGCGGGTGGCAGGGAACCGCGACGAGGCCCTGCGGCTCAGGGCACTGCGTTTGTTTCGCCCGATGCCGCCAGTGGGGTGGCCTGGCGTTCAAGTGCCCCAGGAGCCAAGCGATTTTTTCCAGGAGCTTCCGCGCCTCCCGAAGATCCGCTTGCTCGAGCGCCTCAATGCGCATGTCCGGGACGCCCGGCTGCTCTTCGTGGAGGAGTCCCACACGTATTTCATAGATGGCTGGCGAACGCACGGGTCTGTCACGGGCTTGATCCACGAGTACTGCCAGGAACTCGACGCCCAGGCCGTGATCCGCAAGATGCGACGCGGTCGGAATTGGCCTAGGCCAGAATATCTTCGCCACCCTCTTCCGGAAGCTACAGTTTCAAAACTGCGGGCGAGGCCGGTTGCCGCGCCATTGCACGCGTTGCTCGCGCGACGCAGTGCCACTGCATCCGACATATGCGCTGCTGCTCAGGTGGCGGTGCGAGCCACGCCGCACTTGATGGACCTGGTGGGCGGCCTGGCCCTCAGAGAGCAGGAGATCATATAACAATGGCGCTTGGGCGGCGCAGAGGCGGCGAGGCGGGGCACGTGGATGCATTGGACCCTCGAAGCGTACCTCAACCGCGTTCCAGTACCCGATACCTCGGTTGAAGTTCAATTATTTACAACATTCTTGTGTTCGCTCAGGGGTCTGGTGGCTTTCCGAACCGAGTGGACAATCTTCGCAGAACGCGAGGGGTTGGCCACGTCGATCGACTTTGTGGCGCGGGACCTCGCGGGCCGCTTGTTCATCTACGATTGGAAGCGGTCCAAGAACTTACGCTCGAAGTTTACCCACAAGTGGGGGAACATGAAGTACCCGCTGGAACATTTGCCAGGCTGCCAAGGGCAGCATTATCGGGTACAGCTCAACATTTACAAATGGGTTCTGGAACGTTACTACGGCGTCCAAGTGGCCTCGATGTCGGTGGTCTGCCTGCACCCAGACAATGGCGACCATCCGTTCGTTGACGACGTGCCCGACATCCCAGAGATCGAGCACCTGATGGCCATTCAGCGTGTCAGATCGAGAGAATTGCGGGCCATGGCGTTGGAGGATACCCGCGAAGTCGACCCCCTGGGTGGCAGTTTGAAGCCGGTCGCAGGAGCGAGCGCCTCGCATCTCGGGGATGCGATCGCTGCCCGCGGCGACAGAGCAGTTCTCGATGCCGACCCGTGGGGTGGCATGGACGACGGGGAGCTCGACTTCGATGCGTATACTATGGGACTCGGAGAGAACGAGCCGGGCGCAGCTGAGCAAGGCGCTGCGTTTTCGTCCCCGCCCCGCCTGGGACCCGATGCTGGCGCGCGGGGCGACGCCGCGGCGCCCGCCGCGTTGCCGCCAGCGCGGCGCGGCCGCGCGCGCCAGATGGAGGACGGCGGGGGCGGGGGGCGCGGGGCGCGTTCAGATCCAGGAGCAGAGGGGGCCGCAGGACGGGAGGCGCGGCCAGGCGCCGAGGAAGATGCTCCGGGCGTCTCCTCATTCAAGAGACGCCGTCCGATGAGCGGCGCCCAGACGTCGAAGCAGGATTTCGAGAACTTGTTCTGGAAGCGCAAGAAGAAGTCCGAGGACGGTCTGCGAGGAGTCGCCCAGGACACCAGCGGCCGCGACAGCACCCTCATCGAGAAAACCAAGATGATGAGGAAGTCGGTCGAGAAGAAATTCCCATCTTGGAAAGAAGAGAAGCACGAGGACATGTTTCGCCTGGCGTGCGGGGTTCTCGCAACCTACCGCTTGCGTCTGATTGACCTTTTCATCCGCGAGTACGTGTTCTTGCTGTGGATAATCCAGGGCGACCTCCACATGACCGCCCACGATGGGAACTGTTGGTTCTACCAGAGCAGCAGCGGCGCAATGCGGCTGTACGAGGGGCTGCCGCCCGAGTCAGCATTCGGACGCGTGAAAGATTACCTGCTGAAGCTAGAAGGAATTTTCAGGTTGATGCCCGCGGACACCAGGCGGGAGGACAATTGCCTCTTGGATGCCTTCGGCGTACTCGCAGGTGAGGACCCCGCAACGTTCTGTAATCGATGCAGGGACGCTGCCATCTTTTCGAAATGGTCTGGAGCGAACAGGAGGCGCCCGGCGCCCGAGGACGGGGGCGGGGGAGGGGTAGTAGCAGAGGCCCCCGCGGCGGGGGCAGAGGATGCACCGAACAAAACTTGGAATATCCATACGGCGGAAGCTATCAGCAATACCTGCATTCAGTTGCAGAGGTCACTGTTGGAGGGCAAACTCATACCATATTTCGTTGAATGGTGTGAAACCCCAGACCCTCGAAATGACCCTCATTATGTGCCCGGGTGCAGCTACAACGACATCAGCGTTCTTTACGAGAAGACCAGCGGTGGAGAGATTTTCTCAAGGGTGAACAAATCCCCGCGGAACAAAATATATCTGTCCATACCGCACCCGCCGATGGATCCGGTCGAGGGGGCAATGTGGGATGAGGTTGCAACTTTCTATTCTCAGTCATTCTGGAGCAATTTGAATGTTTTCGAATGTTTTCAAGCCGCTCAGGCCCTGGCGAAGAGAGGGCTAAATGTTGACCGCTGCTTCTTCGGCCGCAGCCCGGGCGGGGTCGGGCAATCTCTGCACAGCGCACACTTGAACGCCATGTACGCCCACAACCACAAGTATTTCGACCCGAACATCTGGTGCGACGACGCCGAGCTGCGCAAGCAGATCGAGCAGCACGCCGGATGCATCATCATGACTGGCCAGGAATCGCCCGAGACCGCTAGGCGGATGCGGGGCGACCTGTTCAAGAAGCCGTTTCTGGAGACGGCGTGGCAGGCAGGAGGCCGTACGGCGTGATCACCAGGCTGGAGCGGCGAGCAGAAGGGGCGAGGTCGGGAGGTCAGTGGACAGGGGGGAGCACCGTGCACTTAGAGGCCCGGGGCTGCGGGCGGTGGAGTGGGCAGGCGGGTGGGCGGGGATTCGTTGATGAACATAAACTCAAATGACTTTCCGACTTGGCTGCTCCTGCTCGCCGTTCGAGAATATTGGAATTGATTGGGTGGACCAGATTTGAAATGAACAAACTTCTGCAATTTTCTGGCGTCACGGAGAAGTCGTTCTGGGCCATCCTTCGCAGATCATTAGGGTGGGAGGCGAAGGCTCGCTTTTTCGACGCGGAGTTCCTGAGGGACCATTACCCTGACCACGAGCTCGACGGCGTGTTTGCCAGGAAGCCGCACTTGAAAAAGTTGCTCGTCAGCTCGCCTGCCGTTGGCGTGGTACTGAAAATCCAAGACGGTTTTGAGCGCGAGAACAACTGGGAGTGTTGCGGGCAGATCATCGAGGAGTACGCCGCCCTTGGCGGCGACGGCGGCCTGACCGAAGCCACGATGAGAGAGGCTTGCGGTCTGAAGCCGCGCCCCCAAGGCGAGAGCGACAAATTGCTCGGCTTGCGCTCCGTGATGGGCCAGGGCGTAGAGGCGCCAGCAAAGGCGAAGGAGTTGGAGAAGGCCGTCGAGGAGCTACTGCCCGCAATCATCGAAGAGTGCACCCTGAAGAGAAAGGACAGCTTGAACTTCACCGCCTTCAAGAAGATCAAGCTACCAGCGGTGCCAGGGCTCGAAGGTCATAGCAGGGAGGGCTTGTGGAACCTCTTGCGCAAGTCCGGCGTTGTGTTCGCGGTAAAGGCGTGGCCTTCTGGCGAGGGCGTGACGCCGCGTCTTCCGATCTCAAAACCGTTTGCAGATGTCTGCGACAGGGCCCCATCGGGATCGGAGATGTCGTTCCCCGAGCGCTACGACATGGCCACGTTTCGCGAGTACGTCGACGGAGCAGAGCACAGGAAGCACAACGTCGGCATTTTGCGCGAGCACCTCCATCTCTCGCTCCCGCGGCACCACGGAGCCATGAGCAAGAGCGCCAAACAGGAGAAAGATGAGGCGCTGAAGAGAACGCGGCGTCTCGATGCGCATGAACAAACGTGCGGCGCCATTCTCAACAGATTCCAGGACCTCGAGGAGGGCGGCGTCGCGCGGCGCAGCGTGGCGTACCGCAACATCCTCGCCGATTTCCGGAGCCGCCGCGTGGCGACCGAAGTGGCGGCTCAGTCGTGCTCCAGGAGGGCTCCGCAGCAATTGGTGCCCAGCGTCCCGGACTTCGACATATCGAATTGCATGTTGTCATTGACGAAGCAGTTGCTGGAGAAGCTTGGCCTGATCAGCTCGCTGCCCGCCCGCTTGAGAGAGTTGCTCGCGAAGTGCGCCGATCAGCGAGACACGGTGTGCACGGTCGATCTGGGGGTCACCAGGGAGCAGGGCAAGCGGCTGCTCTCGGAGCTGATCAGTGGATCCGCCGCGCCGGAGGAGCGCAAGGCAGACCCCGTTGTGCAGGAGGTGCAAGACTTGTCGAGGTACCTGCGTTGGTTGGCGTGCTCGTTGCTACCCGACGTGTACGACCAGATGAGAAACGATCAGTCGAAATCGTATCCTGAGGCGTCCACCTCATTCTACATGTGGTCGGCCGTCGAAGACTTGGTACTCTCGCGTTGGCTCGACTTCGTTTTGCGAGGCTCTCGGTCGCACGTTTCCTTGCACTACCACGGCATTCGGATCCGGAACCCAGCGGGCGACGTCGACGTGGAGGAGTTCTGCGCGCAGAGCTGTGCGCACATTGCAGCGCAAACAGGGCTCAAGGTGCATATCCGGCAGAAGATCCACAAGACTTTCTTCGCTCTGGTGCAGGGGAGCGGAAGTCGTCTTGAAGATTGCAGTTCTGACGACGGCAACGACGAGGTTCTGCTGGCGGACGGCAACTGCATTCTCCTGGCTTGTGCGCGTCTGAGCCCCGACCTGCGGGCCCCCGCATCGGAGGCGGCGCGCAGTGGCGCCGGAGGTTCTCGCGGAGTCCCCTGTCGCGAGTACGCAGCCGTGCGCGATTCGCTGGGGATTTCCTTTGCTCCTTGCATGGGGGCGCATATGTCGGAACCTGGTAAGTACATCATCCACGCGGAAGACAATGGGAAGCCGCATTGCGTTCCTTTTCATGTTTCGTCTTTGAATGAAGATTGCACCTTCTGGATGGGGCCCGCCAGATACTCCATCTCGCTGACATCCTTGAGGGAGCGCATCGCCTCTGCCACAGATGAGAGCACTCTCGTTACTTTCGGTTTCGACAGGGACCACTCGGCGCCACACGATGCGCCCCAGGGCTCAGATAAGGAAGCCTCCGAAAAGTTGCTGGAGCTGCGGGCTGGGGCCGGTGGCGAACCAGTCTCGACTGACAGCGTCCCGCTTGGCGACTTCCTTGCCGCCGCGAAGAAGGAGGTGTCCGTTTACTTGGGCGGCCTGAGTGGATGCAGCAGAAGAGGGTATGGCAAGAGTATGTTCATGCACGCGTGCAAGCTGTGCCCGAAACGATACTTCGCCTGGAAGAACAGGCTGGTCGAGCACGTGAGAAAGCACCACCAGAAGCGGACGTCTTTCGCCCCATACAAGTGCAACAAAATGTTCCGCATTGCGAAGGCCATCTATGACAGTGACCAGATGCGCGGCGTTTCTGGCGATAAATACTTGCAGAGGGCAGCGGCTCTGGTGCGCAGGCAGGCGAGCAAGGGGCTGTCCAAGAGGGCCCACGCGCACCTGGACGAGCACATGGTGCTCGTGTTGGAAGAAGGCGGGCCGAGGTACTACCCGCAATCGGAGCATTGCCGGACGTTCGTTCGCCGCGTCGGCGACTGCTACTCGACGCGGGAGTTATACAATCAGCTTTATAGAGATGCATTGTTGTCCGATGGCCGCGTCGAGCGCGTCATGAATGCTGCTTTCCAGCGGTCAGAGCTGGAAGGGAATGCGATTACTTCGCTGATGACAAGTCAACAGACTACGTGGCATAATATGATGGCCGATGTGTTCCGAGCTCCACAGGCGCGAGAGCACCTCACTGGCCTGCTGGAGGAGTGCGAGGATAACGGCGAGTTCAAGTGGGTGTCCATCGACGGCACGTCTAAGCTGGCATTTACTCTGGTTGGGCAAGCTTCCTACAGGGCGCCGCGGTGGGTTCGAGAAGATCAGGCCATTCCCATTGTTGATCAACTTCATACAGCTTTGACGATGCGGGGCCGGGCGGGCGCCGTGCTGTTGGCGACGCCTATTCAGACTGAGAAGACCGAAAACGCATGCAGTGCTCTTTCAGTGGCATTCTCGGCATCGCAGCTGGCACAAGTCCAGTACCTTGTCACGGACGATCCGTCGGCGAAGCTGCTCGATGGGCTTCGAGATGTCTGTGGCAACCTCAAGGCAATCGCCCTGGACTGTTGCCATCTGGCCATGGTCTACGAGCAGGCCAACTGGGAAAAGAGGAGTCAAGGGAGCATTGACATTCGCAAAATCGCTGCGAAGCTGGAGGCCAAGTACGGCGCTGGACCTCGCGGGGAATTCTTCGACGGCACGAACGCCGCCGCGTCCGCGCGGGGCGAGAAGATTGCCCGCGGTGACATCGGGCGCAAAAGACTCACTGTCGGGAAAGCAAAGCGGATCCTGGACGACATCGACGTGAGCAAACCCTTCCAGACTCGCACCGAGGTCGTGCGATGCATAGAGGCCGTTGCCCGCGTGCGCCACAGGGAGATGAAGAAGACGCTGCCTTCAGGCAAGACGAGGTTGCAGATGCTCAGGTGCGCAGCTCAACCAGAGAGGCTGGAGTGGATGCTGAATGCGGCTCGGATTCGTTCCAGGATGACGCGGGAAGAGCGCGTCCTATTGCCCGCAGGTTTCTGGGGGCCGTTGGAAGCATTGTTGTTTGTTCTGCAAAACCGGGCACCGTCGAGATGCGAAGTAGGGTTCGTCAACTTTGCATAGCGACGCTAGCTTCGAAACCACGATCAGAAAACAACGATGCTTTCAACGGCGTCCAAGCCACAGGCACCACATCGAACGAGTCTTTCCACATGGAGCTCAAGCGGAGCTTTTTCGGCCAGAGCATGCACCCATGCATGCTTGCCCTAAAGCTCGCCGTCATTCGCGCCGCCAAGCTGATGACGCATAATTCGGCTCTGTACCGCCAGATGCTGGCGCAGATTCCGCAGAGCCGCCTGCTTCGTCGCTTGGCGGGGGCGACGGAGCTATTCGGCCTGGCGAGCTGGGAGCGATGGTGCGCCCTTCTCTGCGCCGACGGCGCCGTGCAGAAGGCGCCCTCTCCTTTTGCCGCCGAGAGGAAAGCGCTTCAGGCGCGGGCGTCTAAGTGGCGCGCAGCGAAAGGCGCTGCTGGGCGCCGCCGCGGCAGAGGTAGCCGGAAGCGCACTGTGTTTTCTCTCCAGAAGCGCCCCGCCGCTAGCAAGTAGGACTTGTAGATTTCCACCGGCAAAGGACAAATGGCTCCTCTAAGAGATGCCATGATAGACACGCGCTGGGCCAAGAACGAAAAGAGAGAACACATCGGCGGTTGACGGGAGCAGAGTGGAGATCGGAGCGACATTGGTGGAGTTGGTGGAGCTGGTTAAGCTGGTGGAGTTGGTGGAGTTGGTGGAGTTGGTGGACTTGGTGGAGCTGGTGGAGCTGGTGGAGTTGGTGGAGTTGGTGGAGTTGTTTGAGTCTCACAAATCCACCAATTCCACCAACTCCACCAACTCCAGGAGCTGGTGGAGTTGGTGGAGTTGGTGGACTTGGTGGAGCTGGTGGGGCTGGTGGACTTGGTGGAGCTGGTGGAGTTGGTGGAGTCTCACAGCTCCACCAACTCCACCTCACCAACTCCACCAACTCCACCAACCCCGGAGCTGGTGGAGTTGGTGGAGTTGGTGGTGGACTTGGTGGAGCTGGTGGAGTTGGTGGAATTGGTGGAGTTGGTGGAGCTGGTTGAATTGGTGGAGTTGGTGGAGCTGGTGGAGCTGGTGGAATTGGTGGAGTTGGTGGAGTTGGTGGAGTTGAAGGAGTTGGTGGAGTTGGTGGAGTTGGTGGAGTTGGTGGAGTTGGTGGGGTTGGTGGAGTTGGTGGAGCTGGTGGAGTTGGTGGAGTTGGTGGAGTTGGTGGGGTTGGTGGAGCTGGTGGAGTTCGTGGACTTGGTGGAGCTGGTGGAGCTGGTGGACTTGGTGGAGCTGGTGGAGTTGGTGGAGTTGGTGGACTTGGTGGACTTGGTGGAGCTGGTGGAGCTGGTGAAATTGGTGGAGTTGGTGGAGCTGGAAGAGTTGGTGGATTTGATGGAGCTGGTGGAGCTGGTGGAATTGGTGGAGATGGTGGAGTTGGTGGAGTTGGTGCAGTTGGTGGAGTTGGTGGAGTTGGTGGAGCTGGTGGAGTTGGTGGAGTTGGTGGAGTTGGTGGAGTTGGTGGAGTTGGTGGAGTTGGTGGACTTGGTGGAGTTGGTGGGGTTGGTGGAGTGGGTGGAGCTGCTGGAGTTGGTGGAGTTGGTGGTGAGACTCCACCAACGCCACCAACTCCACCAACTCCACCAACTCCACCAACTCCACCAGCTCCACCAACTCCTCTAACTCCACCAACTCCACCAACTCCAGGAGCTGGTGGAGTTGGTGAAGTCTTTTCCCACCAACTCACCAACTCCACAACTCCACCAACTCCACCACCACCAGCTCCACCAGCTCCACCAAGTCCACCAACTCCACCAAGTCCACCAGCTCCACCAGCTCCACCAACTCCACCAACTCCACCAACTCCACCAATTCCACTAGCTCCACCAGCTCTGCCAACTCCACCAACTCCACCAACTCCACCAAGTCCACCAAGTCCACCAACCCCACCAACCCCAACAGCTCCACCACCTCCACCAACTCCACCAACTCCAGGAGTGGAGCTGGTGGAGCTGGTGGAATTGGTGGAGATGGTGGAGTTGGTGGAGTTGGTGGTTGGTGGAGTTGGTGGAGTTGGTGGAGTGGTGGAGTTGGTGGAGTTGGTGGGTTGGTGGAGTTGGTGGAGTTGGTGGGGTTGGTGGTGAGACTCCACCAACGCCACCAACTTCACCAACTCCACCAACTCCACCAACCCCACCAACGCCACCAGCTCCACCCACTCCACCAACTCCACCAACTCCACCAGCTCCACCAACTCCTCTAACTCCACCAACTCCAGGAGCTGGTGGAGTTGGTGGAGTTGCTGAAGTCCTTTCCCACCAACTCCAACAACTACACCAACCCCACCAACTCCACCAATTCCACCAGCTCCACCAGCTCCACCAACTCCACCAAGTCCACCAAGTCCACCTACTCCAACTCCACCAATTCCACCAGCTCCACCAAGTCCACCAACTCCACCAACTCCACCAACTCCACAAATTCCACCAGCTCCACCAGCTCCACAAGCTCCACCAACTCCACCAACTCCACCAAGTCCACCAAGTCCACCAAGTCCACCAAGTCCACCAACCCCACCAACTCCAACAGCTCCACCAACTCCACCAACTCCACCAACTCCAGGAGCTGGTGGAGTTGGTGGAGGTGGTGGAGCTGGTGGAGCTGGTGGAGCTGGTGGAGTTGGTGGAGTTGGTGGAGTTGGTGGAGTTGGTGGAGTTGGTGGAGTTGGTGGAGTTGGTGAAGCTGGTGGACTTGGTGGAGTTGGTGGAGTTGGTGGATTTGGTGGAGTTGGTGGAGTTGGTGGAGTGGGTTGAGTTTGTTGGCCCTGCGCGAACTCGACCACTTCCACCAACACACGAAGCCCATAAAGCAAGCGAAACCAACGCTATAGGTGAAACTTAACCCTCTCACATATATATATATATATATATATATATAGATGCAAGCTTCTGGCATACAGAGAACAAACATACCTCGCGCCGAGACCCGATTTTGAACACGAGCCCCCTTTTCCATCCTCGTAGCATTAGGTCGGGCGTGCCCGCTGACTTCGGACGAACAATGGAACTTCAAAACCAAATTCAAGCATAGTGGCAACTTACTCCGACGGAGAGACCCCACATGAAAATCTGTTTAGCTTGCCCTGACCCATTTTTTCCTTGCCCTGACGGACACTCTCCTCTCGCCCACCGTTCTGCCCTCACCTACCCCCCCTCCTTTTAATTGTCCTTCTCCTCCTCCTCTTCCTTCTCCAATCCCTCCTCATCATCGCCCCCCCCGTGCCCCTTCCCCGTCCTCGCCCTTCCCCTGCTTCTTCTCCGCGCGCTCCTCCACTTCCCCCATGGCCGGGGCAAGAACATCGACTTTCCTCGGCGCCGTCGCCGCCGCGGCCAAAGCGCGCATTCCCCGACGGCTGGTTCGCGAAACCTTCGGGGCAAACCCGCGGGCCGCTGGGGCGCGGGGGCAGGCGGTCGGGACTGCCCCGCGGGCCAAGCCGCTGGGACAACCCCGCGGGCTTCGAGCGGGGCGCAGCCGCGCTCAGGTGGGGGGCAGCATGAACCCAAGCTCTGCGGCGAGCTGCTCGGCCTCATCCCTGGGCGTATCCGCTCTCTTGTCCAACTCCAGGAGCGCCTTCCGCAAGGAAGCCGGCGGCCCGCGCCCCAGAAACTCGCGCGAGGGCGGCCGCAGGATCAGCACGCTCCACATGCGGGAGAGCATGGCGTAGAGGTGCAGCCGCCACTGGTCGCCCGACATGCCCGCGCGGCCAGCTTCGCCCCTCGCGCAGTCGACGATGACGCCCTCGCGGAGCGTCTGGCCCTGCGACAGCGTGGAGGCGAGGCGGGGCGCGCGAGTCAGAGTGAACCCCGAGCGGCGCACGGCGCGCGACCCCGAGCTTGGCCACGTGAGCTCCTGCTCGCTGGGCCTGAACATCAGCAAGCTCCGAGCCCGCGCCTCGGCCTGGCCGTCGTCGTCGGCGTCTTCGGCGCCCTGTCGCAGCACCTCAGCAACCTCCTGGTAGATCGGGGACCCCTTGAAGCCGTGCACCTGCAGCCAGACCCCCTGCGGTAGGAAGCGGGGGCGAAAGAGCTGGCCTGCTGGGTGCCCCGCGCACCGCTGCTCGTCCTCGCGGTGGAACTCGAAGGACACGACGCTGGCCCGTTGCTCCTGCGCCAGCCCGAACTTCTCCTTCCGCTCCTCTTGCGCGGCCGTGGCCCGAACCTCCATGCCGACGTGTGACGGTAAGGCGCCGTGGATGTTCCCCGTCTTGTGCATGGTCGGGACGTTCAGGAAGCGCCGACCCGCGTCGGGCTCGCCCTGAATCGCGCCGCACTCGTCCACGGCCTGCAAGAAAACGAGGGGCACGCCCAGGCGCCGCGCGTCGCGAAGAGCGCGCGCGTTGATCCATCTCGCCAGCGTCTCCCAGTAGATGCCCATGCCGTAGCCGAACCGAAAGTTCTCGTGCTGGCGCCGAGGGCCCAGGTCGCCGCGGTTGTCCGACGCCAACGTCTTCTCCCAGGCGGACCAAACATCTGGTGGGAAGGGCTTGCCCTCGCGCGTGCAGCCCAGGAACGTGATCAGAAAGTCCCCGGGCTCGAAGCGCTTCGCGCCCCTCAGCTCGAACACGTGGGGGATCTGAGAGAAGACCTTGATGGCGTGCTGAATATCCACCGTCGGCGGCTCCGCGTACTTGTACGCATCGTCTTCCAAGCGCTCGTTCACGTCCGTCAGGAGGCCGATGCTGCCGGTGGGCTTCAGCTGCAAGAAATCGCCGAGGTGCAGCACGATGGGGACGCGCCCGAAGTGGTGGTGCGGCCGCTTGGAGGCCAAGCGCGTTGTACAAAACTGCCGCCACCATGCTCACCTCCTCGATGACCAGAACGCGGACGTGCTCCCACAGCCATGTCAACCTCTTCTGCATGCCCCCCGGTCTCATCTTCGCGTTGATGTACTTCTGGACTCGCAGGGCACAGGCGTTGACCAGCGCTCTGGCCTTCACGGACTTCGTGGAGATGTTCTTCGCCTGCGCGTTCGGGAAGGCCACGACCAGGGAAGTGCGGGACCCATAGTGAAGGGGCTCCCGCCTGAGACTTCCACAGAATTCACTCACAGGCGAGGCTCCCGCTTATCATTTTCCCCAGAATCAGGCCTGAGGAGCCCAAATGTGACGACAAGTACACGTTTCGGATGATCCGCTCGGATTGCCAACATGAAATCCGGGACCCATAGGAAGGGGGCACCCGCCTGAGACTTCCTTACACTTCACTCACAAACGACCTTCCCGCTGGATACTTCTCCCAAATTCAAGCCTGAGGAACCCAAAAATGACGACAGTTACACGTTTCGGGTGACCCGCTCGGATTACCAACATGAAGTGCGTGACCCATAGGGAGAAGGCTCCCACCTGAGACTCCTTCGCAATTCACTCACAGACATGGCTCCCGCCTAAACCTTTTCCCACACTCAAGCCTGAAGAAAACAAGAGTGACGACAGTTACATAAATCCGATGACCCGCCCGGATTACCAACATGATCCGCAGGCCCCATAGGGGGCCTGAGACTTCCTCGCAGTTCACTCGCGCACGAGGCTCCCGCTTGATACTTCCCCCAAATTCAGGCCTGAGGAGCCCCAAAGTGACGACGGTTACACGTTTCGGATGACCCGCTCGGATTACCAACATGAGGGAGGGGGTCTCCCGCCTGAGACTCCCGCGGAATGCACTCACAGACGAAGCTCCCGCTTGAGACTTCATCCATCTTCAAGCTAGGGGGTGAATGATGGCCAAGTGATAAGTGAGTGCGTGGTGATGATGAGTGAGTGAGTGAGTGAGTGAGTGAGTGTGTGAGTGAGTGAGTGAGTGAGGTTGGCGAGTGAGTGAGTGAGTGAGTGAGTGATGATGATGATGATGACGATGATGATGATGATGATGATGATGTGTGAGTGAATGAATGAATGAATGAGTGATCGAGTGATGATGATGGTTACGATGATGAGGATGATGATGATGATGATGAGTGGTGATGCTGATTCATGATGGTGATGGTGATGCTGATGAATGTGTGAGTGTTCGAGTGTGTGAATAAAGCGAGGGAGGGTGAGATCCCGCGCGGCGTGTGCAGAGAAAACAAGAGCCCCACTCGGGATGTGGGGGATAGTAATTAAAAGAATCGTCCCCATATTGTTTTCTCGGCCATGCTTGAATGTCCCTCCTGCAGAAGGACGGGCCCGACTTCATTGCAGCAGCGGCAATCTTCCAGGACGAATGAGCGCGGCGCCAGGGCGAGAGCCCCTGTTGAAACCATACCGACCTCCATTCTTGCACGTCGGGTTCGTGTCGTGCTGACTTCGGCCTTGGCTTCAAACAAAGCGGGGACCGTTCAACCTTGAACGGTCGGCCGTGTCCGAAACGGACAACTCGTTCCACATCCAACGCTTCTGGGTCGCCCGCGGCGTCCAAAGCTGAACGCCGCTGGTGGGGTCGCCACCGCTCGACACGACACGAACCTACCGTAGCTGTGGCAAGCGTTCAAGGCGAATGCTTTCAGCGGTAAGGCCACAGCCCCGAATTAAAAACGCCCGCTCTCCAGGGCTGTTCACCCCGGTAGCTGGTGCAAACCTTTAAGACGAATGCGCGCGGATCTGAAGCGTGAACCCAATTTCAAAAGAGCCCATCTTCAAGAATGTGCACGCCGCTGAGGCGACAGCCGTACTCTGAAAAAGATCCCCCTCCCTCCAAATAGCTTAAGGATCACACGCGGTGAAGGTGAGAAGGGGGGGGGGAATCGGACCGACCGCCCGCCACCGACCACACCCTGCGGACCAGCGCCCGGGCCTCGCGGAAGCCAGGCGGGTGGGGCCACATGGCCTGTGGAGGATGCCACTGGTGTTTGCCGCGCGAGACTTGGCGCGGAGGCGGAGGAAGCGGAGCATGGGTTACGTTGCTCTCATCGTACTCAAGGACCACATCACAGAAACAGTTTCGAGCACCAGGAACAGTGTCGAGAGAGTGCCGAAAGAGTGTCCGAACAGTGTCGGACGAGTGCCTCCCAGGGCCCGACGCGTGAACCCCCTCGAGTTTCGGTGCTTGCTTCTGGCGCTCGTAATTCTTTCTGGTGGTCGAAGCTAAAGTAGGTCGGAGCATCATGAAGCCTGGGCTGAGCACGATCGCACGAGCAGGTCGGTGCCCCGAACTGGGTAGTCGAAGCCAATCTGGCGCCAATCTGGCAGGCCCAATCTGGCAAACGGGGGCAATCTGGCGAGGGGGCCAACGCGAATCCAGTCTGGCCAGATTGGCCCTTGGGGCCCAATCCAATCTGACAGTCTGGCCTTCGACTACCCAGCCGAAGAGCACTTCGCCCCCAGCGACGCGCCTGGGACTGGACGGCCACTCGCCCGCGGCACCCGCCGCGGCACCCGCCCGTCCAGCAAGGGGCGGCGGCGCCTCGACCATGAAGGGGCCCCAGGGCACACAAATGAATACACACAGAAATCCCAGGATTCCCCAATTGTTTTTTTGCATATCTTTGTTATTTTTGTCAACCCCTCCACTTCCCATAGTTTCCCATATTTTCCTGGGAATTGACGAGTAATTGTGTATGTGTGATTTTTCTCCTCCTGAGGCCAGTGTTTCCCTCGGGTGGGGCCACAGCCCCCACCCCCCCCGGACCCTGGCAAGACTCTGGGCACCACTGGCCGCGCAGGCTCCTCCTGCGCCGGGAGCTTGCAGTAAAGAAAGCTGCGGTCGGAAGCCTTGCTCTCAGAAGCTTTTGCGGGGCACAGCCTTCGTCGATCCTGTGAGCCCTGAGGTGCCCCAAAACTTATGTGGGTCCCTGGGGCAATCGGGGGATAAGGAAGTCCGATGGAGTATCTGACTTGCAGCCGGGTTCGTTCTTGATGTATGCTCCGACTGCCGCCCGGCTTAGAAAACCGCCCGGACTTTTAAAGACACCTTGTCAGAAGCCTCCGGGGCCTTCAAGGGGGGACCTTTGCCTTCTTAGACGCCCCTCCGCCCTCTTGCACGGCAGCCCAAGCAACAGATCGGAGTGCAGCCGCAGTGGTTTTCTTCTCGTAGCATTTGCGGCGCCAGTACCGGCCGACATTCACGAGCTGATGGGGCGAGGAGGACACGAAGCGCAACAATCATCTTTCTGGGGCGTGCCAGCCCCGACCGAGCAGGGTCGGCGATCATGGCGTCCAAATCAGCTCTGGTTCTGACCGCTCTCCACAAGAATAGAAGAGCAATCACGTCGACCATGCCCGCATACAGCGGGGGCCCGACAGCAAGAGACCATCCACAAGAAACCCGACCCTGAGACCCTAGAACGTCCATTGATTTTAGGTGTGGGAACGTCACGCTTCCCATGCAAAACAAACAGCAAAACCTAAGAAACCCAGGCCACCCTGGAGGCAAGCAGGGTGTTTCTTGGCATGGGACTCCACTGCATGCAGCGCCCACTGGCTGGCGCACCCCGCCCCGAATGGGCCGCCGCAGGTGGGGCAGTGGGTCGGCGACGGCGGCTAGGCCTCCACCAGCCTAATGCTGCGCGGCCTGCTGCCGAAGGCTGGGCCCAACGTTAGCGTTCAGCTCGTCGAGGAACTCGGTGCAGTCGGGACGGGCGCCGTCACTCCAACGCCACTCTTCGCCCGGGGGCCTGGCGAGGACACAAGCACAGGGCACTCCCACTCAGCTTGCAGGAGGGCGGCGATCACGGCCGAGACTGCTGCTTTCACTTGCCCACTTCACTCTGAGAAGGAGGATCGGAGGATGATGAAGAGGGGGAGGAGGAGGAGGAGGAGGAGGAGGAGGAGGAGGAGGAGGAGGAGGAGGAGGAGGAGGAGGAGGAGGAGCAAACGTCCCCTTGCGGACGCTTTGTCTCCTCGCAGCTAAGCAGCCTCGCCCGAAGAGGCTCGAGCGCAGCCTCGGGGCACCACGGACGGCGCGCACAGCGGCGGCGTGGGACCCATAGGGCACGAGGTCGTGGTGCTTGAGGCGGTGGTATGTTAGGACGAGGGAGAGGAGGTGGAGGAGGAAGAAGTCCCCTCCAGCTCAATGCCTCATGCTCGCCCAGCGCAAACGCGAGGAGGAAGAGGAGGACGAGGACGAGGACGAAAACGAGGAGTGGGAGGGAAATAGTGAGGGGGAAGGACTCCTGGCCCTGGCGGCCCCTGCCCCCCCGCCGGGCCACCCGGGCACCTGCCACGGACGAATGACCCTCTCCACGACGGGCGGGCCGGCGTCGAGGTCCTCGCTGGCCTCGCCCAGAGGATCGAATGGCCAAAGGCTGTCGGCGAGCCGGAGGGGGGAAGCGAGCCGAGGGAAGAGCGGCTGACCAGAAGAAGGCGAAGACCCGAGGGCGGCTGAGGCTCAGGCTGCAGCCTCGTCAGATTCGCACGCCGGGTCAGCGGAGGCCGCTTCCGGAGCGGCATGGCCAGACAGCGCCCGCCAGGGAGCTTTTGTTAGGTCGGGCATGCCCCCTACAGGCGGACTTTGAACAACGTGCAGGCACGCGTGGAAGCGTCGCTGGTAGCACTTCAGAAGCGCTTCAGGAGAGCCCCCCAAGGCTCTTCAGATCACCAGGAAAGCTTTCTGGTGTGAGTGCCTGTTTTCCAAGAGAGCTTTCTGAGAAATGAAATAATAAGCAAAAACGAAGAAAACGTCCCCTGAGGATTGTTTGACCATTTTGGAATCTTCCTCCTGTCGAGGGACACGCCCGCCTCGAGGCTTGCGCTGCCAGACTTCTGGGCGCGCGCGCCGCCCTGGCGGGGCTAGCGCGCACATGCTATGTAGGTCGGCGGCGAGACTGGGGGGGGGGGATCGGAAGTCTGCGGGCCCTACGGGGGGAGGAGGAGGAGGAGGAGGAGGAGGAGGAGGAGGAGGAGGAGGAGGAGGAGGAGGAGGAGTCCCACCCGTTGGGGGCCGCGCCCTTGCTCCTCGGCTACTAGCGGAGAAGCCCCTGCAGATGAGGGGACCTCCGAATGATGACTTTGAGACGTGCCTTGACCGTCTGGCGAGAGAGAGCAGCTGATGGGACAGAGCGAGTGCGCAGAGCCTAAAAAGAACAGTGGAGGCGATCAATGGCTACAAGACAGGATGGGAGAGCCGTATCATTCGCAGGAGGGAGGAGATGGGGGAGGAAGACATTTAACGGAACTTGACCCCAATCAGGTGGAAGAGCAGGCAGTAGATGCACAAGAAGAGGTTGAACGATGGGGCAAGCCACATAGTGAAGTAGATCATCTCCGCCAACGCACGTAGATCCGAACTTGCAACCTTGGGCGCCTTGCAGGAAGCGCTTAGTCGTGTTCCAGCTGTTGAAACACGTTTTGAGCAGCGCCACAAAGACAAAGGGCGGTGCCATACTGCTGCTTTGAAGAATAACTCTGAACGAGGTGTCAACATCGGCTTCGCTCAAAGAAGGTAACCATTTTCTGAGTCTTGGTGCAATGATACTGGAGATGGATTTCGAATGGAAGCCGGGGGTGATCATCTGCACGGGTTGTTTCTTGACATTTTTCCTCTGGATGTCTTCTGGGAGCCTCTGAATGCACCTCGAGTCCTGGAAATCCTGATGCACTTGCCAGAAGAGGGAATACTTCAGGTACGGGGACCAACGAAAAGCGATACAAGATTCATCACCGTCAAGGGTGTCCTGAAGCTGAGCGACTAGCCGAGGAAAGAGGTCAGAACTGATGGCAACGCGAAGTCGAGCAGCAATGCTACGAATGCTGAGGTCACCTGCCTGCACCTTGAAGCCAATTTCCTTGAATCGCGCAAAAATCGCCGGCGGAAAAGAATGCCTCGGAGCACAGGTGTAAACTTGCAAGGCTTCTCTTTCTGCACGCCAAATCTGGGGGGTCGGGCGGGGGCCTTGAGACGCATGACCAGTTACCGATAGAGCATATACATTGTGAGCGGTGATGCTGCTGGTCAGGCCTAGCCCCATTTTCTTGATGGCGAGGGGCCACTGGGCAAGCTTGAAGGCGACAGGATTCCAGGAAAGGCAGGGAGCGTCCCACCCAAGGTAAAACCCAAGATATGTCCCGTGATATTGTATTTTGAATTGGTTGACACGTATCCCCATCCACTTGAATTCGGCCCTAGCGGTCTCAACACTGCCAGGTTCCAGGAGGACGATAACACACTTCTCGAGATTTCAAATAAGCCCTCCACTACTCCCACAGAGACCGATCTGACGGACAACGGCAGGGATAACAGCGTAAATATCAGAGGATGTGAGGCCAAGATCGTCGGCAAAAGCTGTGACCCTCTTCGGGGCTTCGAGGGGGAGGCGATGCAACCATCTCAGGAGCGGGTCAAGGGCAAATGCAAATAAAACACCAGAGAGAGGGCAGCCCTGCTTGACGCCCCGCAGGGCGGTGAAAGAGACAAGGTCCGAACAGCGAAAAGAAATCATACATTGCATGTTAGAATACAGTAATGTGATGGCCGTGATCATGAATGCGGGAAAGTTGCACGCCCTCAGAACCCTGAAGATCCAGGAGTGGTGCGCCGACGGGAAGCGGCGCGAAAGTCAAAGAAGCAAGCTCCAGCTCGCTTCTCCCCGCGCACAGCATACCAATGAGCAAGATTGAAATCAACCTCGAGGGCGTTATCGATGATTGGACGACCCTTGATAAACCCACGCTGAGTTTCGTGAAGGCGATCACGAGCGACTTCAGAAAGGCGATGCAATCAAACATCTAACCAGTTTGTTATCGGTGTTCGATGAAGCAATCGGTCTCGTATCTTCGACAGATTTGTAGACGTGCTCCGAGTCCCCGAAGCCCCCTTTCGGCAAGAGGGCGAGCTTGGCGGCATTGAAATCCGAGCTCATCGGGTTCCCCGCGAGGAGATGACTATACACATCATATACTGCTTCTTGTGCAACAGGCCCAGCGGCCCTCCAGGCGCTGTAGCGCAAGCCGTCGGGCCCTGGGGCTGAATCTTTTTTTCCTGTGAAGGAGGTCAAGAAATTGATCATGCGTAAGGGCCCAGGGGAACCTTTGATGGGTACTGTTGGTGTATTGGTGGGGGTCAGAGGGGAGGGAGGGGAGGTCCCGTAGAAAGTCAGCCCCAGCTCCTGGACACTGATGTCCGCGGGCAAATACTGAACTCCAGCGGTCGGCAAGCATTCTGGCACAGGTATTGGGCTCCGCAAATTCGCTGCCGTCGGCTCCGATAATCCCCTTCAAATCTACTGTGCGTTGACTGGCCCTCCAGGCGCGCGCGAGGCGTCGAATGCGGTGCAGGTGATAATCAGCAGAGTTGACTGGCAAACGATCTGATTGCAGAAGGTCGCGTTCCTGCTCTTCAAGCTCAGCCCTCATCATTTGACTCAAGTGATTACGAAAGCCTGACCAATGGGTGAACATGAAAAGCTCGGGATCATAAAACTCTTTTAGGACTGGGTGGGCTCGAAGGGCTTGCTGGATGCCGCGCTGAATTCGCCCTCTATGAGACCTAGCAAGACGGAGACAGCATGCAATCTTTTCTTGACGCGATGCAGCCACCGAACGATACATCTCTTGCTTGCATTGCTGACCCGCGGCGACCATACATGACTTGACCTCGAGAAGACGCTCTGTGGGGTCGGTGCTAAACCCTTGCCCGGTGGCAAGCTCTTCAGAGATGCTGGCGTACGACGGGCGCTTAAATGCCCAGGCCGGCAGGAACACTTCACCATTCGGCTTCCAAGGTTTGAGGGAGAGATAGACGGGCACATGGTCCGAGGGAAATCAATAATCTGCAACATTCCATTGAGTAGAGCTAAGGGGGTTGTGGTCGAGGAGGTCGGCCGTGGGAATATTCGTATAGATACGGTCAAGACGGGCATAGGAGGCAGAAGAGGTAGGAGTAGTCGTGATACGCCGATGTGTGAAGGAGTCCTGCTCGAGCTCTGCGAACACGCTAAAGATAGTCCTGAAGGCTCCTGCAAGCCTGGACGGAGAGAAACGCTCAACCCCACTAGAGGCATAGTACCTGCTTTCCCCCAGCATGAGACAGTTGAAGTCCCCAAGGATGAAGGAAGAGGAAGAGGCAGAAGAGGGAAGGGCACGACGAATAGAGCCAAACTGGGCTCGAATCCTGGGTTCGGGGAGGTCAGGAGCAATGCGAACATTGACTATGCTTAGGGCCCCCTGGGGTCCTGAGAGCTGGAGAAGAGCAACACGGCCAGGCACAAGTTCACGAAATACATATTGACTGAATTGCCGCTGCAGCCGCAGGGAGATAAAGATGAGAAGGCCTCCAGCATTCGTCGATGGCCCGAACGAGCCGAATATGGTGTGCTGCTCGAAGTCGCGCTTGAGGAGAAGGGGGTCACCCTCGGTACCATGAGTCTCTTGTACTGCTACAATGTCGTTGTGTTGTAGAAGAGATTGAAGGATGCGAAATATATGTCGCATGCGATGTTGGTTAGACTAAGCAGAACCAATAAGAGCTTGAGAGTTACAACTGGTGATCTTGAAGAGGTCTTTCGGGAAGTAGGGCTGGGGGGAGTAGGACTGAAAGCTAGACGCCCCCCCCTCTTCATTCGGCGGCCAGGCGGGGGAGGGGGGGCCGGGGGAAGGAGAAGGGGCGGGAGCCCGCAGAGGCTCGCCATATTCACTAAAAGCCTCAGGGATCTGCAGCGGCAGCGGAGGCGCGGCAGCATCATGCGGGGAGGGGAGCAACGCCCCGCGCGCTCCTCATCCACTAGAAAGACGTCGAAATCAATTCCCTCTAGGGAGCCGCTCCTGGCTGGAGCGTCGGCCTGCAAAAAAAACCTTCACAGGTCCGAGCGCCTCCTGGATCTGGTCGGGCGTGATGCCCCAGGTCGACAGCGAGGCCTGGTTCGGTTCGAAAGTGAACTGGTCGCCTGAGCCCTGCTTCACCGACACGAGCTCGAAGACGTCGGAGTCGGAGATAACCTGCAACACGCCCTTGCGCCCGTTGACCCCGAGCTTGCACGAGGCATCCCACAGCGGGCTCTTCATCGCGAGTTGCTTGACCGCGACGAAGACGCTGGAGAAGGCCCGCTTCTTCTGACGGACGTGAAGTGGAAGATCTCCCCGAATTCGAAGAGGATGAATACTTTGATCACGGAATCTTGCCAGGAAATACCCACCATGTTCGCCTTCCGCTGGAACACCATGGCTGAGCCCTCAGCCTTGAACTTCAGCTTGTACACCTGCGAAATGCCATGGAGCTGCCCCTCCACGGCGTTCTCGTCGCCCAATTCTTCAGGGAACCTGGCCTTCATCTGTTCAAGTGCGCCTGTCTGGTTTTGAGCAGCAGCGGGCGTGGGAAAGTTCCAACAGATTTGACCCTTGGGTCGCCCTGCTCGATGTCATTGGTCAAGTCGATGGTGGAAGTGTCAACTCGACGGCTCTTCGTCCCAGACTGCGAGAAAGAACGAATTGATGAACCACCTGAGGCCGTACTGGGAGTAGAACTGCGCCCTGACTCAAGTTGCAGGAGTCGTTCTTCTTGACGCGTGACTTGTTCACGAAGTGCCGTAAGCTCAGCTCCTTGGGCAGTCAGTTGCCCTTGTATCCCTGCCGTCGACGTCTGAATCTCTGCGCGGATGGTCGCCGTCTGCGCCCCCATGAGTTCCTGCATCATTTTTTTCATCGCGCTGTCTGCCATGGTTGGGCACTCGGTTGCGGGGTCGCCGCGCACGGCGCGAGAAAGAAACGCAAGAAAGTGCAAGAAGAAAGCCTGCGGGGTCGCCTGTCGACCCCTGAAGCGCGGCTCGAGCCCCGCCCCTTGGCTACGTCCAAGGCTCAACCGCGAGGCGGCACGGTTCAACCTTGAGCCAACATGGCTACGGAGGAGGAGGAGGAGGAGCGAACGTCCACTGGCGGACGTCAGTGACTTCTCTAGCGGCCTCCCTGTACAGCGAGGAGGCCGCTGCTCTCGGCGCGGCGGGTGGGGGCACGGCCCCCTCCCGCGGCTCGTTTACGCAGTTTTGAGGGCGGCGAGGGGAGGCAGGCGGAAAGTGAACGGGGGCAGAGCAGCGCGCGCCCGCGCCACCTGCGAGGTCAGGCGGCAGCCTCAGGGCGTGGCGCGCGACCGTGAAGTCGTTCACGACCTTGGCGTACGTCAGCAGGCCCTCGGACGCGGCATCCTTCGTCATGTGGCAGGCGCGGCACGAGACCACAAGGCGGGCAGCCGCACCCCTGATGCCGTTCTCCCCGTCGAAGGGCTGCGCAGCACCGCCCAGGCCCAGGCGAGGAAGGAGTTCAGGCGCCAGCAGACCACGAGGAAGTGCCGCGTGGTGCATCAGGCGCGGGCAGCAGAGGTAGTGGTCGATGGAGTACCTGTTGCTGCAGCCGAAGTGGCAGTCCCGTTTGGTGTGAAGCACGTGCATCCTGTATGAGGTCGTCCAGCCGCCACTGAAGGTCTTCATCACTGCCCACAGTCTGGCGGGCGGGAGCTCGGCCAGGTGGATCCTCAACCGCAACCAGCGCTCCTTCATGTAGGAGGGGGGTGCATTCGTGCCGATGAGGTCGAAGTCGTCCGTCTTCATGGCGCCAGGTCGACCAGGCTCGCCTGGCGGAGCAGGGTCAGGATGGGCAGCGCGGTGCGCATCGACCCAGCGTCGGCGAGCGCGGTGTTCAGCGGCCAGCTCCGCTCGGTGACGAGACTGCTCGCGTATGTCTTCAGCACGGGGGCCGGCATTGCCCAGCAAGCGGAGCTCCAAAAGGCGGCGGCCGAAGGCGCCATCCCCCCATGCCTGGCGGCACATCGCTCTCGCGATAGAGAGCCTCTGGGCGTCGGTCTGGTACAGAGGGCGAAGTTCATTCCGTAGAAGAACACCTGCCACGTAGTCCTGGCACCAGCTCTGCCAGTCGGCCAGGTTGTCGAAGCTCCGCAGGTTGAGGAACGTGTCGGGAAGCCAGCGCGCGGACCATGCAGCAGCTCTTCGTTGGAGGCGGTATTGTATGTCCCCCGCTTCAGCCAGAGCAGCATCACGTGGGCGGCGGGCGCGTTGGCGTCCAACGTTGGCAGGGTACCAGGCAATGAGGCGGCGCTTGATCGTAATGTGCATGATGTCATTGTAGAGCTTCTCTTGCAGCGCGAGCTGGTACGCCTTCTGCGGGGTGCGCTTGCGCCGGCGGGGTGCATCATCATCAGCATCGCGTCCCGCGGGCCAAAAGACCCTGCGCCCAGACAAATTGGACATCCATGTCCATTCTGTCTGGGCCGCTTGGCGGCGCGGGCGGTATGTCAGCTGAGCAGCAAGAAGGCCTTGGCGAGCAGCATGTCGATGCGCTTCGTGAAGCGTGGTGCGGGCGCGCGACTCGTTGCCAAGCTCGCGGGCGATGCGCTTGAACGTGGAGCTCTTCCCTTCGGCGAAGAAGGTGGACGAGAGGGAGCTCTTGAGCAGCTGGACGATCGACGCCGGGTCCTGCCAGCACGGTGCACTCCAGCGCCCCTCGATCACGGCGCGCATGGGGAGCTCCATCATCGCCGTCTCGTGGAGCTCGTCGTGCAGGTGCGTCCAGTTCTTGATGGCGATGTGGGCGGTACGCCACGCCGTCGCTGCCAGGAGCGTCTCGATGCCGTTCGGGGTCTCGACGTTCGTCCACAAGGTCATGGCTTGGATGTCGGTCTTGGCGAAGCAGTTCGGGGCGGCCCTCAACAATTTGTGGATGGCCTGGAGATCCTCGGACAGCAGGGTGGGCGGCGGCTCGTGGAGCTGGCCGACGTAGGAGAGGCAGGTGACCGCGGCGACGTTGCACAGTTTGATACATGTTTGGAGTGGGGCGTGTGGTAGCGAGAGTTTCTCAATGCGGTCCCACCACTTGCTTGTTGGCGCCTTCCATTGTTCCTGTACCGCAGCGCCTGGACCGACCATAAACCCAAGATATCGAGCCATAGCCTCGACTTTGAAGTTCTGCCAAGGTGGGTGGATCTCGGTCAAGTAGGCGCGGATCCCCTGGCGCAGCGGCTCTGTGGGGAGGGAGGGCCCAGGCGGGGACGATGATGCGCTTCTTCGCTTGGAGCTTCAAGCCCGCAAGAATTTCAGCAGCGACAAAATGGGATACCAGTCGTTCGAGGTCTCGAAGGCGGGCAAGCATGATGCCGAGGTCGTCCGCACACGCACTGGCCAGACCTCTCTGGATGGCCTGGAGCTCGGAGCTGATGGAGCGCACGAGCGGGTCGAACGTGAGCGCCCACAGCGCGCCGCTCAGTGGGCACCCCTGAGCGACGCCCGAGGAGGCAATGAAGAGCGGCCGCAGGACCCCGTTTAGCTCGAGGAAGGATAGCGGCATGTAGTAGCACGCGCGCAGGAACTTGAGCATGCGGCCTGAGATACCCCAGCGAGACAACACGATCCAGAGCCATTGGTGGCCTATGCTCGGGAACGCGGCCGCAATATCGAGGCTGATGAAGATGGGCTGGTCGTTCTCGGCGGACGGTTGCACGCTGAGCCTGCGGGCCTCGGTGTCAACGACCGCGACGTTGCGTAGAAGTTGTCGCCCATTGACGAACCCTTGTTGTTCATGTGCTGTGCCGGCAGCAAGAGTATGGAGGGAGCGGTTGGCGGCAGATGCGAGCAACTTGATGTCCGTGTTTTTCATGGAGAGCGGCCGCAAGCAGTCAGGTGTTCTTGTGCATTCAGCCGCGCCAAGCGGCTCGTCGCCCTTGGGGGGCATGGCCATGAGCGGGTAGTTGATGTCGAGGGGCGGCGCGCCCGTGTCAGGGTCGCCGATGTCCCGGGCGAGTTCGGCGAGCACCGTGAACGCCGACGGAGTTTGAAGCCATGCACGATATGGTAGCCGATCGGGTCCAGGAGCAGAATCGTGAGCGAGACGGGCAGCTCGTTCGAGTGCGTGGGCGTCGGGAATCGGTAGGTCACGTTCAGGTCGCTGAGCGAAGATGCCGTCCAGGTAGGAGTGGATGGCCGACTCGTCGACGTACTTGGCGGAGAAGATCGGCGCCCAGTGGTTCTTGATGGCGGAGTGCATCGAGCCTGGGTCGGGGGTGGTGTGGGAGCCCGAGTTCGTCACGATCTTGACGCCCGTCAGGGTTAGGCGCTTGGAGAAGGGCTTCCACAATTCACCACGTCGTCCTTCATGCCTGGCCTTGCGCCGCCAGCGGTCGCCCGGCTGGGTGTTCGACTCGGCGTAGGCGGCGCGGGAGCGGGCGGCGGCCTTGGCTTTCCTCTCTTCGACGAGGGCAATGTGGGTGGTGTCCGTCCCGTTCTTGAACAGCGCGGGGTCGATCAGGGACGCGTTCCCGTTCTGCGCGCGCAGGTGGAGGGCGGCGAGGTCCGTGTTGGCGATCATGGTGGAGGCGAGGCGAGTGTCCTGGTACCAAATCGCTCTTGCAATGCTTCGCAAAGTCACGGCTCGTACCACCTTGGCGATCAGGGCCGACTGGCTCGACAACTCGGCGGACGCAATGGAGGACATGGTGTTCCTGGCGAGCTGGGCCGCCTCGGTCATGGCAGTCTTGAGCACTTTCCACTGGGTCGTCGGGGGCAGTACCGAGACGTCGATCATGTTGAGCAGTTTCTCTATGTGGTGGGAGTAGTGGGGCGAGTCGAAGATGAAAGCAGGGATGCCACGTTCGGCAGGAGGACGTTGTTGTTTGGGTCGTATACGCAGGTGCATGGTCTTGTGGTCACTGCCCATGCCACTCGGGCCCTCCAAGGGGGCGTCGTTCGCAATCAGTAATGTCTCCATGTTCGGCATGGCGTGGGCAGGCAGCGAGATGAAGCATCGGTCAATCGTGGACTCGGACATGGTGGCAATGTTCCTGTGCGTTGTCGGCAGCGTGGTGATCTCGATCAGGTCCTTGAAGAGGTCGCGCCAGTAGACGGGCTGGTACTGGTACCGCTGAGCGGCCGTGGTGTCTGAGTCGACGGGCGAGTTAAGGCTCTTGGGCGGGAGCTCGGACACGTTGAAGTCCCCTGGCAGGACAAGAAGCCGCGCATGTGGACGTTCATCAGCATGGGCACGGAGCCGTTGAAGATGTTGCTGAATGTCTCGGCGGTCCAAGCGCGTGAGGTCGTGGTTATGGATGTTCACGATGGTCACGTCGTGGCGCCTCTGAGCATCAGTGACTCGGAGCCAAGCCGCTCGCCCTGGAACGATGACTTCAAATTCTCGAAGTGGTCGTTCTTCGGGTGGGCGGGTTAGCTCTGCCTCGTCGTAGGGCAGCAGGAAGCCTATCCCGCCCGCGGTCGTGGAGCATAGCGGCGGCTCGTTGATGGAGTCGCGGTTCAGCACCAACTGCGAGTGGAAGGCCATGTAGGAGTGCTCGGTCGACTCGGCCAGGTGCTGGAGGTCCTCGCACGCGCCGTGCGTCTCCTGCAAGGCCAGAGCAGCCCGTTGACGAAGAAGGGGGAGAAGATGAAGGCGCTTGGTATGCCGGCGTACATCGGAGCGTCCAAGCAGCGCCTGAGTGTTCCAGTACGCGATGTCCAGTCCTACACGAGAGGGCTTTTCCACCCAAGGGGACCATCTGCCGTCAAAGCCACTGCGCTGCCGCGAGGGGACCGGCGAAGGCGGCGGCGAACTCGGCGGCGATGTCTTTCTGCAGCGCGTCGTCGATGTTGTTAGCCACAGCAGCAGCAGCCCAACGCAGATCAGTGGCTTGCTCGGGCGTCGCGCCCACCAGGATATGCACGAGGACGTCGCCCTTGACTGAAAGGCATCCTGCAGACCTGTGCACCCTGACGTCGGTGGTGCCAGCCTTGGCTTGTAGGATCTTGGCGAGCTTTTTGATCTGGACTTCACGCCTGACCATCTTGGGGCTTTCGTCACCACTGACATACAGAGGGTAAGTAGTCCCAGATACGACACTGTTGAAGTCGCGCCAGTCCTTGCCCACGCGGAGGTTGTCGCACAGCTTCCGCGCATGGAGCTCCGCCAGCAGAGTGCCGCCCGTGACGGTGAAGGAGTGGCGGCGTTGTGGTCCAGCCGTGTTGAAGGCGATCTGAGCTCCTGTAACCGCTGCCGCTCGGAACCAGTCTGCCAGAGCAGGTCGCATGTCGGTCTCGATCATGGGGACGGAGCAGCCGATCCAGAAGGTGACGGGGTCGGGCTCGCGGTCCCATGTGCCCAGGTTGGTGGCGTTGATCGATGGTGCACGTGCCTCGGCCTCTGAGACGATCGCCTCAAGCTTTGCAACCGATGCCTTGAGCTCCGCGTTGGCCGCCTCTGCTTTGTCCATGCGCTGCTTGACCAGGAAGACCTCACGCTCGGTGCGCTCGTTCTTCTGTGTGAGATCCTTCGCGATGCCAGCAACCGGTTCGAGGAATTTGGCGCTGGCCGCGTCGCACATACTTTTGGCCGTGGACTCGAAGGACGAGGCTGCTGCTTGAACTTGAGTGGCAAGAACTTCTTCGAACTGTTTGCGTACATGTGCAGGAAAGGCCTCCGCTCCAAGCTTGGCGGCCGATGCAGCCCATGGATCACCTCCTTTGGCTTGGGCGTCTGCTGCACCGACTGATGCAGTTCTCCTGGCTTCATCTCCCATGCTTGCGAGAAAGAAGAGGGGCCCGCGCCAGCCAGCAAGACGATGAGCGCGTGGATATGAAAGAATATGAAGGTCGCCAGCGCCGTGGGCACGACGAGGCCAAATGTGGTCCTGTGCTGTCCCTGGACCAAGGGTCTCCGCTTCCTGCCGCGGGGCAAAACCATCTTGAGCCAAAATGGCTACGGAGGAGGAGGAGGAGGGGGGAGGGTGCAGGCGTCCCCAGCAGGATCGGAAGTCCTCGGGCCCTACGAGAGGTATTCTTAGCCTTCCCCCGGGCAACAGAAAACGCTTCTCGGGAAGCGCCAGGGCTCGAGAGAAGCCCCGCCGCCTCCTGAGGGGGCCTTCTCCTTCTCACTTCCCCTCCTGTTCGCCGCCGAAGAGAGGGAGAGAAGATAGGGCCCCAGGGTTCGGATGCTCTGACATGTGCTGGTTGCCGTTCCACTGATGTTCTATGTTTCGCGTTTCTCTCGACCAAGAAGTTCAAAAATCGACTCCCTGAAATGAGGACGTCGGCCAGGTGGTTAGGTGGCATTGTGATACCCAGAAGCGACTTTCAAAAGTACTGGAGAGGCTGCGGGAACACGAACAGGTGGACCACGGGCCGATCCGGGACCGGAAAACGTAACCAAAGCGACACCCACAACAGCAAAAAAAGCAGATCTTGAGAACGGTCGTCGACTTCTCAGGACTGATTGGCCAATACCAGCGCCAGAAGGAGGAAACTGAAAAACGCCCCCGCCCCCCCCCACCCCCCTTTAAGCGTGCTTAAGATCATCTGAGGTCCAAGGCCACAGGCAGCAGAAGCTCTAGCGCGCGCCCTTCCAGCACGTTTGCGATCCACCGCCTGCTGGAGCGCCCTGGCCAAAACTCAGCCTCTTCGCCCGACGCCCTGTCACAGTCAAAGCTGTCCTGCTCCTCCTCCTCCTCCTCCTCCTCCTCCTCATTTTCTTCCTCCTCCTACTCGTCATCATCGTCTTCCTCTTCCTCCTCCGCCTCGTCCTCCTCCTCAACCTCCTCATTCTCCTCCTCCTCCTCCTCCTCCTCTCGTTCTCCTTCTCCTCCTCCCTCTTCTCTCTCCATTCTCCCACAGCTCCTGTGCCTCATCCGTCCCTTTCCCCCCTTCCCCTCGCCCCCATCATTCGTCGCACTCCTCCCTACCTGCTGTTTGTCATGCTTGATATTTCTCTCCCCTGTGTGCCCTCCTACAAATCCTGCTCCTCCTGCCCCACCCCTCCTGCCCCTCACTTACTGACGCTCCTCCTCATCCTTGTCCAGTCCACGTGTATGCGAGGGTAATCCCGATTGGGCGTTTGTCAGGAAGTCCTAGGAGTGCCGTAAACGCAGAAGGTCATCAAACTAACATGCTACTCTACGTGTTACATATGTATACACACACGTAGGTGTACTTACCTTGAGTATATCTATACATATATATATATATATATATACATGTGTGTACGGATACGTGTGTACGTAACAATGGTTTTGCATGGTGTGGCCGCCAGCAGACCCACAGCAATGAACTAAACACTTAGGCTTAGCCGCAGGCTCACGGCCGGATCGCAACATGGAACATGGTGTACGATTCAACCGTATACAACAGGTGTGGATACAACTCGGATGGCGTTTGCACTGCCATCTTGCCAAAAGGGTGCCGAGGGTGCTAATCCACCTCGCACCCGCGACATCTGGCATGGTGCAATGATGGCTTCCATCCCGAATCCGAGAGACGGTGGCCCAAGGTGTTTGCAGACCTTCGTCTTGCGGCGGCGCTTCTTACCAACCTTGTATCGGGAGGGAGTCAGCATGGGACATGGAGGTGTGTGTGTGTGAGCGTGTGTGTGTGTGTGCGTGTGTGCTTGTGTGCGAGTGTGCGTGTGTGCGTGTGTGCGTGTGCGTGTGTGCGTGTGTGCGTGTGTGCGTGTGTGCGTGTGCGCGTGTGCGTGTATGCGTGTGTGCGTGTGCGTGTGCACGTGTGTGCGTGTGTGCGTGTGTGCGTGTGCGCGTGTGCGTGTATGCGTGTGTGCGTGCGCGTGCGCGTGCGCGTGCGTGCGTGCGTTCGTGCGTGCGTGCGTGCGTGCGAGTGCGTGTGCGTGTGTGTGTGTGTGTTTGTGAGTGAGCGTGCGTGCGTGCGTGCGTGCGTGTGTGTGTGTGTGTGTGTGTCCGTGCGTGCGTGCGTGCGTGCGTGCGTGCGTGAGTGCTAAGTGTGGGCGCGGATGTTGTGGGCGTTGGTATGGTCGAAGCTACTTGGTCGAAGCAGCCAGTTGGCTAGCAGCGGATTGTTCTTTGCCGTGTGGTGTGGGCTCGTAAGAAACAATTTCCATATTCCTCAAAACCTTTTCTATGACATATTCTGACCAAGCTTTCTTGGAGCACCGAGTGCCAAAGGTATTGTTTCAGTGAACACTTGTGCAATGCAACTCCCCCAACTCTCCAAACTCCCCAAACAGTTCCTTATCAGCAACTCCCCAAACAGTGCTTGCACTACTTAGGGGCTCTTACTTCTTACTACCGGACTGAGCTGGGGTGTGTGTCCGTCTGGCGGCTATGTAGCCGCCGTCGCCGTCCCGTCGCAGCCGCGTCGCTGCCCGTCGTCTGGGCCTGTGTGTCGGTCTGCCGGCTATGTAGCCGCCGTCGCCGCCTCGTCGCCGCCCGTCGTCTGGGCCTGGGTGTCGGTCCGGCGGCTCCGCGCTCGCCGTCGCCGCACCGCCGTCCCCGTCGCCGCCCCGTCGCCGCCTCACACACAGACACACACATATACATATATATATATATATATATATATATATACATATATTCTATTATATATACATGTGTACAGATATCATTGCACCGCAATTACTGCACCGCATAGAGTAAATGGACAACATAACGCCTGAAGGTCTTTAGATGACCCCCCCAATAAGGTGTTTACTAATTATTTGTTCGGTGGTCTTATTGAAGGACCCGTAGCAGAAACAAATTATTCATCCGCGGCACCCGCCGCGCAACAACGACGACGACGACGACGACGACGACGACGACGATGACGACGACGACGACGACGACGACGACGACTACGATTGCGATTGCGACTACGAGCACGACTACAGCAACGACTACGCTTACGACTGCAATCAACATTACAACCACGACTATAATCACGACTACAAGCGCAACCACTGACTCCTATTGCAATCTGGATGAGAAGATGCTCACAATCCTCTCGCGTGTAGGGTTGCCCACACTTGCAATTCCCAGGGAGAACGAGCCCCCAACAATTATCCAGCCCGCCCAGCAATAGAAAAAACACAATCTCCGCCGCGGCAACGAAGACTACTATGATTACGATAACGGCCACGAGGAGGAGCCCTCCTCCTTCTCATCATCATCCTCCTTATCCTCCTACTCCTGCTTGTCATCCTCCTACTCCTGCTGCTCCTCCTCCTCCTTAAGGATGAGACGACGAGGAGCAGGAGGATGAGGAGGAGGAGAGACAGGAAGAGGAGGAGGGGTGGGGCAGGAGGAGGAGGAGGAGGAGAAGGAGGGGGAGAAGGAGGAGGAGAAGGAAGAGGAGAGGGGGGAGGATGAGGAGGAGGATGAGGAAAAGGAAGGGGAGCTGAAGGAAGAGTCGGGACCAGTTCTGGGACCAGTCCTACTCCGAGTGAAACAGGGGACACCAAAACAAAAGACCCCTCGGGGGAAACTTGCACCACGTAGATTGCACCGCAAATACTGCTCCACATGGATTGCATCACACAGATCGCACCACATGTATTGCACCACATGGCTTGAACCACAGAGACCGAGATCGCACGGCATAGCCTGCACGACACAGGTGGCACAACCTAGATCTCACCGCACATACGCTGCACCACATACATTACACTGTACATATTGCGCTACACAGATGTCACCACACGTCTTGCTCTACTTAGGTAGCGTGAACTCACTTGCTAGAGACGCACTGTGTGGGGGTGCCGCTACCTGACATGTGTCAGGTGGAACAGAAGACTGACCAGCATCCAACCATCCTACCATCCCACCTTCTTGCCAGCCTGTGCCAACCCGCATTTTTCCACCGGGCTGAGGCACTACCTCGTGATGACCTGGGATGTGGCTCAACAGCTCTGCGCACATCACGAATCACTCGTCCTCCCCACCTCCTCCCCCTCCTCCTCGTCCTCTTCGTCCTCCTCTTCCTCTTCCTCCTCCAACTCGTGCACGGCGCCAGGTTGGCGCAGCTGCCTGTGAGGTGAAATTAGATGGAGGGGAGCTCGGGGCGAGGCCGACCTCGGACGGCTGGAGAAACCTTCGGAGAAGCGGCAGCGCTGGATGCGTTCCCAAGACAGCTGTGGGCTCTGCGAGCCTGGTCAAGTTACGTATATTGCAGAGCGCCCTATCCCTACACTGCGCAGTCCCCAAACTCCTCCTCCTCCTCCTCCGCCTTCTCCTCCTCCGCCTCCTCCACCTCTTCTAACCGCGACCCCGGCACCCGCCCCTGGGCGTGAACAAGCCCAACCCCGCTGCAAGGGGCGCGCGCACCCACCATATAATGGGATGACATCGGGGGCGGGGGAGAGCGGGATCTGGAAACTGTACCCCAAAAAGGTTCATAACGAGAAGCAAGGAGGACGAGGAGGAGGAGGAGGAGGAAACACAGCTCACTCAACAGGGGGGAAGGTAGAGGTGAGGTCGACCTGACCTTGACCACTGCCTTGGGACTGCGCCTGGTCCTGCGACAGCTCGCGAGAAGGAGGAGAGGGAGGAGGAGGAGGAGAACAAGAGGAGGAGGAGTAGGTAAGAGACCAAGCCACCCTGTAGACAGCCCGCAGGCTGGAAACTGGACAGGGTGCCGCCGCAGTGCGGCGAGCGGCGCAAGCCTCGTCGTGCTCAGCGCCCGTGCCCACCTCCTCGTTCAGCCCCATCCTCCGAGCTCCTCCTCCGCCCTTCTCCTGGGCACTCTCCTCCTCCCTCTTCCTTCCTCCGTCTCCCTCCTCATCCTCCATGGTCCTTCTCCATCCTCCTCCGCCTCCTCCTTCTCCTTTTCAGCCCTCCTCCTCCTCATTCATCCATCCCCCCTTCCTTGCGCCCCCTTCTACTCCCGCTGCTCCTCCTCATCAGACTCCTCCTCCTCCTCCTCCTCCTCCTCCCTACAATTGCACGTAATGATCACTGCTCTCCTCTCTCCCCTGACTATGTCCGGAAAAGGTTTGGCCCTCACCGCGCATTGATCTTTCTCACAATATTTCAGGCATCGACTTTCCCTGACTGCTTCGGTTACAATCCGAATGGTCGGATTTTTTTGAATAGTGCCCCCGCAGAAGCGCGAGCCTTCATCTAGGATCGGCGCTTTGCTCCGGTCGTTCTCTCGCCCCAGCGCCGGTCACTTTCCCAGATCCGAATCATTATTCATCGCTGTCGCCCCCTCATTTCCTATCCCCCGCCTTCCACTGGTCCTCCTGCTCCTCCCTGCTGCTTCTCATCATCGTCCATATCCTCCCTCATCCTGCTGTTCCTCCTGAACATCCTCCTGATCATCCGCCACATCCTTCTCCTACTACTCCAGTGAACGCATCCCCCATGTTCCTGGATTGTCCATATGCGGCGCGGGCGTTTCGTCCTCCTCTTTTCCCCCTCCTCCTCCACGGCCTCCCCCCGACGATAATTCGGGGGCGGCCAAGAGGGGGGCGTCCAAGAGGGGGGGGGGGGGGGGGCGCAAATCATGGCTGGCGGCATGTGCGTGGCCCAGGGGAGGTCAGGGACACGTAATGAAGTAAGAAGAGGCGCCATGAAATCGGGGGAAATATCGTGACCCACGCCATGATATCCGCCCCCCCTAGGCCCTAGTCATCACCCCCCTCTTTGCTGCCCCCGACGAAAACGACAATCAGCGCGACGACGCCGTCTTCGGGAGACCAGCCGCGTCTGCGCGGGGCCTTCTGCTGGTCGGGCTCCGCCGCCGGGACGGCGCCAACGGCGCTCCCGGCGCCCCGGGAGATCCTCCTCGGGGACGTCGCCGCCGAAAGCGTAGCCGTCGTCGCAGCCACAATCGGCGTCGTCCGTGCCGTGTTCGCCGCCGCCGCCGCCGCCTTCGTCTCGTCGCCACCACTACCGCCGCCGCCGTCGTCGTCGCTGTCCACCGACGTCGTCGTGCTCGCCGTCGTCGTTGTCGTCCTCATCGTCGGCTGGCCTAAGGGTCGTCGTGGGCGCCGTGGTCGTCGCGGCAGTCGTCGTCGTCGACGTCCACGCCGTCGTTGTCGTGGAAGTCGACCAGGCGGTTGCCGCCGTCGCCGCTGCCGCCGCCTGAGGGGAGGGACGGGCGAGAGAAGAGGAATGGAGAGCGACATTGACAAGTCAATCTGGGGCGCTCGCTAACATGGATTCGGAAATCCGTGGATCTGGCACGACGGTGCCAGATCGGGGAAGGTATCTCGCGAAACGTGAGGCCAATACCGCCCGATTTGGCGACGGAGCGCGCCGATTCTTTCAGGAAGCGGGACCCGTGGCTATTCCACCCCACCACCCCCACACTCACCGGGTAAATCTTTTTCCTGCGCGGGCCCTGTCACACCCAAGAACAGGCACAATGGGAACAGGGATAAGGCCAACAAGACTGGAGGAGGGCGCGGAGGAGTGAGGGGCGAAAAGGGAAACCGGGTGAGCAAAAAGTATAGCACCCCACAGTTGCGGATAACAGTGAAGGGGCGGTCGCGGTTGGGTCGTGGGAGGGTCGCGGGCCAGGTCGCGGGCTAGACGGCGACAACAAGCAACCAACAACCAGCAGCAAACAACAATCGAACATCAGCAAACAACAAACAACCAACAACAAACAACAAACAACCAACAATCAACAATACACAACACACAATACACAACGCACAACACACAACACACTACACACAACACACAACAACCAACACACAGCAAACAACAAACCAACAACAAACAAAAAACATCAAACGACACACAACAAAGAACAAACAACAAACACCAACACCAACAACAACAACAATACCAATTACTAGCACGTGGGGACACTCCGTTCTCACCAGTGCCAGGGTTTTCATAGGAGGCGGGCAATACCCCCACTTTGTGGGGGGGCCGGTTCAAGCTCTACCAAATTTCCAAACGACTCTTCGCCACCACCCACACCCAGCTTCCCGCCCTATGACGTTCGGACACTTCACTTCGTGGCATGCGGACGACCGTGGCTACTATTCAGGGCCCCGCGGCCGACGACGACGGCGTGCGCGCGCGAAGAAAAAACGAATGTGTCCCGCATGGTATTATTTGACAGGGATGATGGCCCTGGCAGGTGCGCAACCGTTGTTGCAGAAGTTCGAAAAAGTTGCTCGCAAAAGCCCGTTTGACAGAAATGTTTAAAAAGTGTTGGGTTTCCTACGAATCCGCAAGAGCGCGCGGGATGAAATTTTGACATTTTTTTTTGAAAAACCATTGGTTTTTTGATGTTGTTATGTTAAAATCGCTACGAACACTAAGGTTTTGGAAGGATTTCGTCTTGCGCGCGCGAATGTCCACTTTACCTTATTTTTTGCAAGGGATTCTTGAAGTTTGGTTATGTTAGAACAAGAAATGTCACTTTAGCTTTTTTTTGCAAGGGAAAACCGATCGTAACAACACAACCGGATCTGGTACACATCGTTTTGCCTGAGACTTCCTCACGAAAATGATGAAAATGTGGCTGCGGCCTAGGCGCGGCGGGGGGGCCGCGCACCAGGGGCCCCAACAATAATTATTCTTTAGAAGTAATAATGTTCAACAACAACAACAACAACAACAACAACAACAACAACAACAATTACTAGACGTGGGGACACTCCGTTCTCACCAGTGCCAGGGTTTTCATAGGAGGCGGGCAATGCCCCCACTTTGTGGGGGGGCCGGTTCAAGCTCTACCAAATTTCCAAACGACTCTTCGCCACCACCCACACCCAGCTTCCCGCCCTATGACGTTCGGACACTTCACTTCGTGGCATGCGGACGACCGTGGCTACTATTCAGGGCCCCGCGGCCGACGACGACGGCGTGCGCGCGCGAAGAAAAAACGAATGTGTCCCGCATGGTATTATTTGACAGGGATGATGGCCCTGGCAGGTGCGCAACCGTTGTCGCAGAAGTTCGAAAAAGTTGCTCGCAAAAGCCCGTTTGACAGAAATGTTTAAAAAGTGTTGGGTTTCCTACGAATCCGCAAGAGCGCGCGGGATGAGATTTTGACATTTTTTTGTTGAAAAACCATTGGTTTTTTGATGTTTTTATGTTAAAATCGCTCCGAACACTAAGCTTTTGGAAGGATTTCGTCTTGCGCGCGCGAATGTCCACTTTACCTTATTTTTTGCAAGGGATTCTTGAAATTTGATTATATTAGAACAAGAAATGTCATTTTATAGTGTTTTTTGCAAGGGAAAGCGGGGGGGAACAAAACAACCGGATCTTGATCACATCGAATTACCTGAGGCTTCCTCACGAAAATGATGAAAATGTAGCTGCGGCCTAGGCGGCGCAGGGGGGCCGTGCACCAGGGGTCCCAACAATAATTATTCTTTAGAATTAATAATGTTCAACAACAACAACAACAACAACAACAACAACAACAACAACAACAACAACAACAACAACAACAACAACAACAACAACAACAACAACAACACTACCATTGACAACACTTATACCAACAACCACAACAATGTTATGACTGTTTGCTCTTGAGCGAGAGCGACAAGGGGGCCACGAAGGGCAGAGAGGGGGCCACGAAGGTCGACAGCGGGGCCACAAAGGGCTTGCATATGGGGCCACGACGGGCGCGAACGAGCGGGGGCCACGAAGGGCAGATAATGCCTGGCCACAGAGGGCAACGACGGGGCCACCGAGGGTAGCAACGGGGCCACGTAGGTTAGCGAGAGGCCACCAAGGGCGACAGCGGGGCCACGCAGGGCATGCATGTGGGGCCACCGCGGGCGCGAACGAGCAGGGGCCACGAAGAGCATACACATATGGGGCCGCGGGAGGCAAGGACAGAGTCATTGAAGGCAACAACGGGACCACGAAGGGCAGCGAGGGGGGCCACGGGGGGCGACAGCGGGGCCACGAAGCGCATGCATATGGGGCCACGACGGACGCGAACGAGCGGGAGCCACGAAGAGCATACATATATGGGGCCGCGAAGGGCAGCGAGGGGGACACGAAGCGCATGCATATGGGGCCACGAAGGGCTGCAACGGGGCCACGAAGGGTAGCGAGGGGGCCACGAAGTGGTGCAACGGGGCCACGAAGGGCAGCGAGGAGACCACGAAGGGCTGCAACGGGGCAACGAAGGGCAGTGAGGGGGCCAGGAGGGGCTGCAACGGAGCAACGAAGGGCAGCGAGGGGGCCACGAAGGGCTGCACCGGGGCCTCGAAGGGCAACGAGGGGACCACGAAGGGCTGCAACGGGTGCACGAAGGGCAGCGAGGGGGCCACGAAGGACTGCAACGGGGCCACGGAGGGCAGCGAGGGGGCCACGAAGGGCTGCAACAAGTCCACGAAGGGCATACTCACTTCCATCACCATCATCATCAGCAGCATCAGCATCAACATCAACATCATCGTCACCATCATCATTATCGTCATCATCCCCCGCAGCAACAGAATCACCCGCACCATCACCATCATCAACATCATGACCATCATCGTCGCACATCGCCACCGCCCGGAGCACTACCATCGCGATCACCCTCACAATGAATATCGCATCCGTCCATCATCAGCAACGACAGCACCAACATGATCCAGAACAACATCATCATCGTATTCAGCATCATCGCCACCATCACCACCATCATCACCGTTAGCATCATCATCATCATAACCATCAGCATCGTCATTATGATCATGATCATCCACACCACCGTGATCACCACCACGAGCATCATCACTATCACCATCACCTTCATCACCACCATCGCCATCAACGCATTCACTGTCACCACCCATCACCATCACCATCATTATCACAATCACCGTCATCGTCGCCCCCATCATCATCGTCATCAGCATCAGCATCATCATCGCAGTCGTCACTATCATCATCATTATCGTTATCATCATCATCAGCACCATCATCAGCCTCATCATCCTAATCCTCGTCCCCATTCTTGCCCTCAACATTACAATCACCATCGCCGTCAACATGACCAAACTCAGCATCATCATCATCATCATTACCATCAGCATCATCATCGGCAGCATCATCATCGTCATCGTCATCTCCATCATCACCATAAGCAACGTCATCATCATCAGCATCATGTCCACCATCATCATCCGCATCATCATCCCCACTCCTCCCCATCCTCCCGCCTTCCCCATTCCTCCTCCCCCTTCCCCCCCCCGCAAGAAGAACAATCAGCGCACCAGGCTGCTGACCACGACCCTGGAAGCAGGGGGGAACAACAGGTGGAAGAAGCGGGAGAGGATCGAAGATCAAATGTGGATGCCCCTGCTCGTCGTCATCGTCATCCGCCCCCTCGTCTGTACCGTTTCCTTGTAAATAGCTCCTCCGCGTCAGTCCACTAGGCGTGGCGGCAGGGAGGGCGCTGGACGGTCAGGGGAGGCCCCTCCACTGTATCATATCCAGTCCTGCCGCTCGAAGTTCCCAAAAGGCGCAAACATAGAAACCTCGCCGCAAGCGGCATGAAGGTCTCGCCTGACCGCCGCGCACAGTCGCCTTCAAAGCTTGCGGCAGTTGTTCGAAGATTGCAAGTTGGAGCTGAAGCGCTACGTGCCTTCACGAGTCTTCCCTGCAGCAATTCCAGCTGCGGCGTACCCAATATCCTCGATATAAAGGGGTCTCGCCCTCGAGCGGCGCACGCTCGTTCGCAACAGCTACAAGGATGGAGGGCATATCTCGCCTTCGCAGAGCACGTACTATGATTCCCATTCAGAATGGAACTCCCGAGTAATACGACCGACAAGCTCAAGCATCCCCGACCGTTTCAGAATATAGGGTGGATGTTGTTCAAAATTGGGGCCTCGCCTGAGTCCTCCGAAATCCATGGCGACAGACGTAAACCTGCGCAGCCGTTACACACATGGGGTGCCCCATCTTCAAAGCGAAGCCTGGTTGGGCAACCGGTTGATTTCTATTTGCCCCGCCAGATTTGCGAGGCAGCTCTTCAAATTGGGAACCCCGCCAGGATAATAAGCCCCGCCGTTGGGCGCTGGACGGTCAGGGGAGCACTTATTGTAGTGAAAGCGATGTTTGCACTGCTTGCGAGGCCTTCTAGGGACGATGCTTGGGACGGGACCGTGCGCATGATGGAAATGTCTCGGTCGATGTGAGAAAGTCACGCCCGATCCTCGATCCTCATCGTCCTCCGTCCCTGTTCCTCCTCCCCCCTCCCCCCTCCTTCCATCCCATTTCCTTCACAGGGGAGGCTGCAACACCGCCCAACAATGTGCTGCCAACCAAATCAGCAGGGTGGTCACTCTCCACTTTTCAGTGCACTTCAACTTTGGCTTCGGTTTCACTTGTGGGTGTGCCGTGAAGCACCGTCGTTCCAGTTAGCCCGTGTCTGAACTCCCGCTTGCACGGGAGTTCCCCACTGTCTTCTCGTGTCTTCTCTTGTCTTGTGTTGCGCCCCCCGTCGGTTATGCATCCCCCCCTGCTACTGTTGCTCCACCCGCCCGGCTCAGAGGATGTCGAAACCCTCGCAGCCGAACTTTGCACGCCACCAGGCTTGGACGCGTCGGCCACCGCCAGTGTCGCTGTCGCCGTCACCCAAGTCCGTGGCCCTGACGAAGGGGTGACGACGGCAATCGCAGGGGCGAGACGCGCCCAGAGTTCAGCAAGGCATGAGGGTGCAAGCCCGACTTGCCTGGCTGCTGCTCCGAAGAGAGCCAGTGCTCAGGGGAGGCTGCAGCACCGCTCAACGATGTGCTGTCAACCAAACCTGCAGGGTGGGCCCTCTGTATTTTCTGTGCACTTCAGCTGTACTTTCGGCTTCAGATGTGGGGGCACCGTGAAGCGCATTCGGGCCAGCTCACCGACTCGGGGTTTCCGTTCGCACGGGTTTTCCCTCCCCCCTGCTCCTTCTCTTCCTTCCTCCCGCCCTTTTTTCCTCACTCCCTCCTCCTGATTTCCTCCCCAGTCCTCCCTCACTTAACAATTACAAGGTACTCAAGCCTGACTCCGTCAGGAAGATATTGGGCCCTTTCCGCTCACTTGGGCACATTGATTGTTACGATGCGTTCAGTATTTCCAGGTCGTGCTCCCGGTGCAGCGTGTGCCTCGTTTTCGGATCGGCGATTTGCTCCCGTGGATCAGATCGGCGCTCTCGTCCCAGCTCGGGCCACTGCTGTGAATCCAAACTATTTCCCATCACTGTCGGCATCCTCATTTCCCCCCTCCGCCTTCTCGTGGTCCCCCTACGAGTAGGACGATTGATGGATACGAAAGGAGTAGGAGAGGGGGGGAAAGGTTTTTTCCCACATCCAAAGTGGGGTTATTTTTTCTCTGCACACGCCTCGCAGGATCTCTCACACACACACACACACACACACACACCCTTTCCTCTCTCTCTCTCTCACTCACTCACCATCATCGCCATCATCATCACCATCACCCACCATCATCGTCATCACACGCACACACTCATCATCATTACCATCATCATCACCAGCAACCACCATCACCGTCATCACTAGTCATCATCATCATCCTCATCATCATCGTCACCATCATCACCACTCGATCACCCACTCACTCACTCAATTACTCACTCATCCTCAGTAGGCTTCGGAGGCAGTGGTCCTCCGACGGTAGGACAGCCGCCACTCTCAACATCATCGTCACCATCTCCATCATAATCTCTCGGTCACCCACTCAGAGGCCGTCATCATCATCATCATCATCATCCTCCTCATCATCATCATCATCCTCATCCTCATCCTCATCATCATCATCAATGCATCACACACTCATCATCATCATCATTCAATCACTCATCATTTCGTCATCAGGCGGGAGCCTCTGGATGAACTGCGAGGAAATCTCAGGCGGGAGCCCCCTCGCTACGGGGCCCGCCTATCATGTAACTAATCCGAGCGGGTCATCGGAACCCTGTAACTGTCGTCACTTTTTGGCCTCTGAGGCTTGAATATGCAGGAAGTATCAGGCGGGAGCCTCGTCTGTGAGTGAAATGCGAGGAGGTCGCAGATGGGAGCCCCCTCCCTATGGGGCCCGCAGATCATGTTACTAATCCGAGCGGGTCATCGGAACCTTGTAACAGTCGTCACTTTTGGGCTCTTGAGGTATGAATTTGGAGGAAGTATCAGACAGGAGCCTCGTCTCTGAGTGAATTGCGAGGACGTCTCAAGCTGGAGCCCCCTCCCTATGGGGCCTGCGGAATATATAACTAATCCGAGCGGGTCATCGGAACCGTGTAACTGTCGTCACTTTTGGGCTCTCGAAGCTTGAATATGAAGGAAGTCTCGAGCGGGAGCTTCGTCTGTGAGTGAATTGCGAGGAAGTCTCAAGCGGGAGGCCCCTCCCTATGGGGCCCGCAGATCATGTTATTAATCTGCAGGAAGTATCAGGCGGGAGCCTCGTGTGTGAGCGAATTGCGAGGAGGTCTCAAGCGGAAGCCCCCTCCCTATGGGGCCCGCAGATCATGTTACTAATCCGAGCGGGTCATCGGAACCTTGTAACTGTCGTCACTTTTGGGCTCTTGAGGTATGAATATGGAGGAAGTATCAGGCAGGAGCCTCGTCTCTGAGTGAATTGCGAGGACGTCTCAAGCTGGAGCGCCCTCCTTATGGGGCCCGCCGATCATGTAACTAATCCGAGCGGGTCATCGGAACCCTGTAACTGTCGTCACTTTTGGGCTCTTGAGGCTTGAATATGAAGGAAGCCTTGAGCGGGAGCCTCGTCTGTGAGTGAATTGTGAGGAAGTCTCAGGCGGGAGCCCCCTCCCTATGGGGCACGCACTTCACGTTCGAACCCGAGCGGGTCATGCGAACGAGCTTTTTGGGCTCCTCAGCTCCTGCGGCCTGAACACGGGGGAAGTATCAAGGGGGAACTTTGTCTGTGGGCGGTGCGGGTAGCCCCGTCAGAGGACCGTCTCCTGTCGCCACTTGGAGGTCTGAGGACGGATTTTAGAACTCGCTCCTGCGGCCTGAATACCGGGGAGTTACCAAGCGGGAGTCTCGTCTGTCTGAACTGGTCGCGGGCAAACTTGTTGTTGTCATGGGCCTGCGTGCCCGAAAAGGCGATTGAGAAGTCCGGGTAACATCGTCCGAGCTGGTCGTCGGCAAACTTGTTGTAGTCATGCGACAGCGTGGAGGTCCGAGAGGCTCCGCCGCCCCGCGGCCGCGGCGTCCGAGAGGGCGACTGAAGAGCTGACGATGACGACGACGAGACAACGGCCGGGCGCAGGGGTAGCCCCTTGCGACCGGGCCGGGGGTGGTAACCCATCCTCGGCCGAATCGGGGGCAGGGGTAACCCCTTGTCTCCGGGCCGCCGGTGGTAACCCATCGGCGGCCGAATCGGGCGCAGGGGTAGCCCCTTGCGCCCGGGCCGGGGGTGGTAACCCATCCTCGGCCGAATCGGAGGCAGGGGTAGCCCCTTGTCTCCGGGCTGGCGGTGGTAACCCATCGTCAGCCGAATCGGGCGCAGGGGGGGGCCCTTGCGTCCGGGACGGGGGTGGTAACCCATCCTCGGCCGAATCGGGGGCAGGGGTAACCCCTTGTCTCCGGGCTGGCGGTGGTAACCCATCGTCAGCCGAATCGGGCGCAGGGGGGGGGAACCCTTGTTTCCGGGCGGGGGGTGGTAACCCATCCTCGGCCGAATCGGGGGCAGGGGTAACCCCTTATCTCGTGGGCCAGGCACTGGGCCCCCACAGCGACGCGGGCGACCCAGACGCAGGCTGGCGCCTCCTGAACGTCCCGAGCATGCACAAGACGGGAGACATCCACGGCGTCTCACCGGCACACGTCGGCATGGAGGTCTGGTTCACGGCCGTGCAGGAGGAGCTGAAGAAGAAGTTGGGGCTCGTGCAGGAGCAAACGGGCCACCATCGTGTCCTTCGAGTTTCACGCAGACGACGAGCGGGACTACGAGGAGTGCGCGCCGGGCCAGCTCTTCCGCCCCCGCTTCCTACCGCAGGGAATCTGGCTGCAGGTGCACGCCTTCCAGGAGCCCCCGATCTACAAGGAGGTCGCCGAGGTGCTGCTGCAGGGCGCCGATGGCGCTGCCGACGACGGCGAGGCCGAAGCGCGGGCGAGGAGCTTGCTCATGTTCAGGCCCAGCGAGCAGGAGCTCAAGTGGCAAAGCTCGGGGGCGCACACTGTGCGCCGCTCGGGGTTCACCCTGGCGCATGCGGATACCTGACCTCCACGTTGTCGCAGGGCCAGACGCTGCGCAAGGGCGTCACCATCGACTGCGCCAGGGATGAGGATGCTGGCCGCACGGGCATGTCGGACGAGATGTGGTGGCTGCACCTCTACGTCATGTTCTCCCGCGCCACGTGCGTGGGAACATGCTGATCCTGCGGCGCCCGCGCGAGAAATCCTGGAGCGCGGGCTGCCGGCGTCACTGTGGAAGGCGCTCCAGGAGTTCGACAAGAGAGCGGTGGATTCCAGGGCTGAGGCGGAGCAGCTCGCGGCAGAGCTGGGCTTCGTGCTGCCGCCCGCCTGAGCGCCGCGGCGCGCACCTAGAGGCCCGCGGGGTTGTCCCAACGGCTGGCTCCCGCGCCCCTGCGGCCTGCGAGGTTGCCCCAACGGCCTCGCCCGAAGGGTTGCCCCGACGGCTTCGCGATCTAGCCGTCGGCAAACGCGCGCGTGCTGGCCGACGCAGCGACGGCGCCGAGGAAAATCGAGTTGCTTGCCACGACCAGGGGGAACGGGAGGTGCACATGGAAAAGAAGCAGGAGGATGAGGAGGGAAGGGGCATGGGGGTGGGCGACGACGAGGAGGAGGTGGCGCGAGAGGAGGAGGAGGAGGAGGAGGAGGAGGAGGAGGAGGAGGAGGAGGAGAAGTATGAAGAGGAATAGAATGAGGAAGAGAGGGCAGTGCAGAGGGCGAGAGGAGAGGGTGTCCGCCAGGGGGAGGAGGAAAGGGCAAAGGGTAAGCTAAACAGATTATCATGTGGGGTCCTACCGTCGGAGTAAATTCTACATATTTTTAATAAAATAATACGTGTATTTTTTTGCCTACAGAATGATTGACAAAACTTTTGATTGATTTCTGCACGAACATGATCTCCCGACTCTCTCCGGGATTTTCCAGCGCGACAAACATAGGCACGTGCCACTATATCCTCCCAGGCAATTCAAGAAAACGTTATTCTGACATTTCTCCTCTATACTCTAAAATGTTAAGCCTTTCCTCTACCGCCGGGGGGGGCAGGAGGAGCAGGGAGGAGTACGAGAGAACTGAGAGGCTTAAACATACGGGGAAATGCTATATCTGTTTCGGCCGAAATGTCGGGAAAGCGTCGGTGTTAGCATTTTCGCTTAAAACATATTCTAACTGTGTATGCCGTTTTGCTACCGCCAGGGGCCCAGAGGAGCACGCAAGAACCGAGAGGCCTCGAACCATAGAGAAATGCTTCCCTTATTCCGCTGAGATTTCGGGAAAGGGTTCTTCTGGCATTTCTCCTTGGCACTCTAAAAGTTTAAGCCTTTCTTCTACCGCCAGGGGGGAGCAGGAGGAGCAGGGAGGAGCACGAGAGAACTGAGAGGCTGAAAAACATTGGAAATACGATCCTTTTTCCTCCGAAATGTTGGGGAAGCGTCGGTTTTAGAATGTTCGCGTTAAAAAATACTCTAAACATTTAGGGCTCTACTCTACCGCAGGGGGGGGGGGGGAGGGGGGAGCAGGAGGAGCAGGGAGGAGCACGAGAGAACTGAGAGGCTGAAAAACATTGGAAATAATTTGTGTTTTGCCAAAACTTCGGGAAGCCGTCGTTTGTAACACTTTTGTGTAACAGATATTCTAAAATGTTAAGCCTTTCCTGTAACGCTGGGGTCCTTGTTATTCCCCATATCCTAATATGGGGTTCTTGTTATTACTTGGAAGCATCCTGCTCCTCCCCTCCTTGTCCTTCTCCTCCCCTCTCCTCCTCCTCATATCCAGACTACAGACTGGCTCACACTCAGAGTTACTCATACCCAGACTTACTCTCTCTCACACACACAAACTTACTCATGCTGAGACTCACGCGCGCCCCGTTCGCGGCCGTTTTGTGGGAATGCCTCAAGCGGTTTGCTTATTTTCTCTTCCAACATCCTTCGCTTGCGGAGCAGATTTGGAGGATGTTTCGAGCGAGGCGCTCATTTTCACCCCCCGAAGGGGAGCCGCCGATGGGTATTTCACGGTCCCGTTCGCGGCCGTTTTGTTGGGATGTCTCAAGCGGTTTGCTTGATTCGTGTCCTAACATCCTTCGCATTCGGAGAAGATTTGGAGGATCTCTCGAGCGAGGCGCTCATTTTCACCCCGCGAAAGGGGGGGCGCCGAGTGGTGTTTCTCAATTTCGCAGCCGTCTTGTGGGGATGTCTCAAGCGGTTTGCATGTTTTCTGTCCCAACATCCTTGGCTACCAGAGCAGATTGTGAAGATGTCTCAAGCGGGGCGCTGGTTTCAGCACCCCTAAGGAGGGCCGCCAAAGGTTACTTCACGGTCCCGTTCGCGGCCGTTTTGTGGGGATGTCTCAAGCGGTTTTCTTGTTTTCTGCCACAACATCCATGGCTACCAAAGCAGATTGTGAAGATGTCTCCGGCGGGGCGCTGGTTTCAGCACCCCCAGGGGGAGCCGCCAAGGGGTATTTCACGGTCCCGTTCGCGGGCGTTTTGTGGGGATGTCTCAAAGGGTTGCCTGTTTTCTGCACCAACATCTTTCGCTTGGAAAGCAGATTGTGAAGACGTCTCAGGCAGGGCGTTGGTTTCAATCCACCTCAAAGGGAGCCTGAGGGGTATGACACGGTCCCGTTCGCGGCCGTTTTGTGGGAATGTCTCAAGAGGTTTGCCTGTTGTCTGTCCCAACACCCTTCGCTTAGAGAGCAGATTGAGAAGATGTCTCAGGCGGGGCGCTGGTTACAACACCCCTAAAGAGAGCCGCCGAGGGGTATGACACGGTCCCGTTCGCGGCCGTCTTGTGGGGATGTCTCAAGCGGTTTGCCTGTTTTATGCCCCAACATCCTTCGCTTGGAGAGCAAGCTGATTGTGAGGATGTCTCAGGCGGGGCGCTGGTTTCAACACCCCTATGGGGAGCCGCCAAAGCTATGACACGGTCCCGTTCGCGGCCGTTTTACGGGGATGTCTCAAGCGGTTTGCCTGTTCTCTGCCCCAACATCCTTCGCTTGGAGAGCAGATTGTGAAGATGTCTCAGGCGGGGCGCTGGTTTCAACACCCCTAAAGGGGAGCCGCCAAAGCTATGACACGGTCCCGTTCGCGGCCGTGTTCTGCCCCAACACCCTTCGCTTGGAGAGCATGTTATGAGGATGTCTCAGGCGGGGTGCCGAAAGTCTCCCAAGTCTGTCAGGTCTCCTAAGTCGCCCAAGCCTCCCAAGCCTCCCAAGCTTCCCAAGCCTCCCAAGTGTCCCGTGTCTTCCATGCCCCCCCCAAGTCTTCAAAATCCCCCAAGTCCCGCAAGTCCCCCACGTCGCCCATGTCTCCCAGCAGGAATGCCAAGTCTCCTAAGTCTGCGAAGTCTCCCGGGGCGACCAACTCTCCCAAGTCTCCCATGCCGCCCAAGTCTCCCATGTCTCCCTAGGTTCGCAAGCCTCCCAAATCTCCCGAATCTCCCAAGTGCCCCATGTCTCCCAAGTCTCCCAAAGTTCCCAAGGCTCCCAAGGCCCCCATGTCTACCACGCCTCCCAAGTCTCCCACGTTCCCCGAGTCTCCCAAGTCACCCAAACCTCCCACGTCATCGCTATGACCTATGAGGAGGAGGAACGAAGAGGATGGGCGCATATTCGATCGTATTCAATCCTCACGTACGCAATACTCACGCACATGGGTGTCTTCGTCGGACCTGACGACCACGTGGACGCGCTCTTATAGTCAGGCATTCATCGGGAAACGTTCACAATAGGATAGCATAAAACATGAGATACGCATATGGGGAGCTCCACGCAGTGAGTAATTATTACTTGGACGCCTCCTAATCCTCCTTCCTCCTCCTCATCCTCCTCCTCATACCTAGACTTACTCATACACAGATTTACCCATAAACACAGACTTACTCATACTCTGACGTGATCATATTGACCTACTCATACTCAGACCTACTCATACTCGGACTTACCCACACTCAGACTTACTCATGCTGAGACTCACTCATACCCAGACCTACTCATACTCATACCTTTCATTGTCTGACCTACTCAACGCACAGCAGATTGTGAGGATGTCTGAGGCGGGGCGCTGGTTTCAGCACCCCTAAGGGGAGCCGCCGAGGGGGTATTGCACGGTCCCGTTCGCGGCCGTTTTGTGGAGATGTCTCAAGCAGTTTGCCGGTTTGTCCCAACATCCTTCGCTTTCGGAACAGATGTGGAGGATGTCTCGAGCGAGGCGCTCATTCTCACGTCCCGAAGGGGAGCCACCGAGGGGTATTGGACGGTCCCGCTCGCGGCCGTTTTGTGGGGATGTCTCAAGCAGTTAGCCTGTTTTCTGTCCCAGCATCCTTCGCTTTCAAAACAGATTGGGAGGATCTCTCAAGCGAGGCGCTCATTTTCACCCCCCGAAGGGGAACCGCCGAGGGGTATTGCACGGTCCCGTTCGCGGCCGCTTTATGGGAATGTCTTAAGTTTCTTGCTTGTGCTCTGTCCCAACATCCTTCGCTTTCGGAGCAGATTTGGAGGATGTCTCGAGCGAGGCGTTCATGTTCACCCCCCGAAGGGGAGCCGCCGAAGGGGTATTGCACGGTCCCGTTCGCGGCCGTTTTGTGGGGATGTGTTTTCTGTCCCGGCATCCTTCGTTTTCGGAGCAGATGTGGAGGATATCTCGAGCGAGGCGCTTCACCCCCCAGGTGGGCCAGCGTTTGAGGATGTCTCTATCGGTTTGCTTGTTTTGGTGGCCAGACTCGTGGGCACATATTCTCCTCAGGATGCCACAGGAGGCTTCGACAGGCTCCAGGAGGCCCCAGGAGACCACATGAGTCCCAGGAGGCATCAGGAGGCCACAGAAAGACTCAAGAGACCACAGGATGTCCCAAGAGGCTCCAGGAGGCCCCAGGAAGCTCCAGGAGGCCTCCACAGAAGGCCCTAGGAGGCCACAGCAAGCGCCAGGAGGCCTCGGAAGGCAACAGGAGGCCCCGAGAGGCCCCTGGAGCAGAAGGCCTCAGAAGGCAACAGGAGTGGCTCCAATCCCATGTATTTGACGTATGCTCCTATAGATTGGGCCTCACCTGGAGCACGAATCCTGGATGATCTACGTATGTTTCTATATATTGTCCTTCTCCTGTGTACGCAATGCTAAACGTTTTACTTATGTTCCTATATTGGGCCTTTCCCGGGGCACGAGTCCTTGGTGTTTTTCGCGTGTTCCTCTATATTGCCCTTCTCCTGTGGCTGCAATCCGCAATGTTTAATGTACGTCTGTTACTATAGATTGGGCCTCTCCTGAGGCACGAATCCTCCCCAGGAGGTCCCAGGAGGCCCCAAGAGGCTCCTGGAGGCCCCAGGAAGCCCCAGTAGGTTTCAGGAGGCCCCAGGAGGCCCCAGGCTCATGCGCAGAGACGCGCTCGTTCTACTGAGGCTCATTCACACTCCAACTCATTCACAGTTAGATAGATTCATTACCAGACCATCACAACTGAAGCCCGTTTATATTCGGAAGCTCTTGCGCCTAGACATTCACGGCGGACAGGTCCATGCGGATAGATGCACATATGGGAAGCTCCACGCAATGAATAATTGTCCGATCGCGCATAACACGATGGGGTCCACTGCTGAGTTCCGGGTCTGTTGTGACAAGCGCGGGCGGATAGAGGAAAGACAACGCAGTGGAAAGGAATGGGTGGGAGAGGCAGGATGTCAGATATGACAAGAGCGCACCTCGCGTGTCCTTCCCTCTCTCCTTCACCCCTCCATCCTCCTTCCTCCTCCCTCCCCCCTCCGTCTTTCCTCCTCCCCTCAGCGATGGCCGCTGACGGACACCCTCCTCTGGTTGAACACGCTGGCCGCGAAGACCCGCCGGCGCCCTCCAACCCTAGGGCGCACCAGGCCGCCAGCCCCGACTGTGGCGACGAATCGAGGAGGACGACGAACCCTGAAAGCCGGGCGTTGCTGTCTTTCCACACGGGGCGTCTTCGCCTTGTTTCGGGCCTGAGGACCCTCACAGATCGACCCAGCTCGACGAATGCAGCAGAAAGATAAAGCCTAGTGCTCGGATCGTGGTGTTGCACAGTGTGATTTGTTCGCGACGTCGGATCCCAGGGAATCCAGGAGGACGACTAGGAGGGATGCTAGTAACAAGAAGCACGCGTGCCTTGGCTGTTGCACGGGGAGGGTGACGATGAGGGGTGGCATTTGGGGGCATTCTTGGTGCTACCTCGGGGTCTTTTCGTGCCTGTCGGGGGCGGTGTGCGGGGCACGGGGCCGGGGAGATCCGAGATGGTCAAGGATTCCGACGACGGCGAACGACGACGAAAACTAAAAAGTTCGGATCTCTAGAGCAAAGTAATGCAAGCCAACAAAACACATCGGGGCGGAAGGGGCGCTCTGGCTGGTGGGTGGGAAGATACGCGGGGGCGCGCGGGATGGGAGGGGGCGGTGCCGTGCCAAAATGAAAAAGTCGGGGCGGAGTGGGCGCGCTGACTGGGGCGACGGAGGGGGCGTTCGGAATGGGGGGGGCGGTGCCGTGCCGAAATCAACAGGGCGCGGCGGAGGGGGCGCGCTGGCTGGCGGGTGGGGTGATGCACACGGGGCGTTGGGGGTGGAGGCGTTGGGCCGTGCCGAAATAAACGGAGTTTCGTCCTGGGCCCCGCCCCAAGAGGCCCGCTCGCAGGTTGCAGGGGCCTCGTGCCGAGGCACCGCTGGCACGCGCGGAGCGTGTCGCATCGCTGATCGAGAGCTGCTGCCGAGCATCAGCCACGCTCTGGGGAAACTGAGGCCGCTATGATTCCCCGGACCTCTCCCGGGTGCGTCTGGACCATCATTTTGAAGCGAATCCAGTGGTGGCGTCGAGGGCCTCCCAGGCCCCAAAAGGGGAAAACGAAGCAAAGGCAGCGGCATCGGTACCGTTTTAAGCTCCGACGCTCACCTGAATAGGATTCCCCTCTCGCACAGGTGGTCCGCTTCCGCTTCCGCTTCCGTTCTGGCTGTCGGTGGGCGGCCACGGACGGGACCGAGGGCGCCAAGGGGCCTCTGCGGGAGCGGACCGACCGCGCGAAGGACCCTCAGTCAAACTGCTGCCAACTGGAACGCTGACACCCCCCAAACGCGCCTGGCTCCCTTAACTTAGCGTTGCCTATCTCGTCTTAGCTTAGTTTATGCCATCTTATCTTAGCTTAGCTTCATCTTACTTCAAGTTTGTCTTAGCTTAGCTTACCTTCATCGTAACTTTGCTGAGCTCTAGCATAGCAGAGCACAGCATTAGCATGGGTGTAATTCCCTACCTAGGCTCTGCCTAGAGGATTCGCTTCGCTTAGCTTAGCTTAGTTTTAGCTTAGCTTCGCTTAGTTTAGCTTAGCATAGAGCAGCGCTGCATTATCATATCATAGCATAACATAGCATAGTCATACATATCATAGCATAGCATAGCGCAGCCTATTATATCATATCACAGCATATCATAGCGCAACTTAGCACATCACATCATATCATATCATAGCATACCTTAACATAGCACAGCGCAACATAACATGGCATATCACATCATATCATAGCAGAGCAGAGCATAGCGCAGCATAGCATAGCATAGCACAGCATAGTAAAGCATAGCGCAGCATAGCATGGCATGGCATGGCACAGAATAGCAACGTATGCTGCTTTCCTAAGGGCTCCAATGCTCCAACTTCTAGGTAGGGTCGCACTGGGGTAGGATGTCTATCCTGTCATTGAACGTTCGCAGCACTCCCATCTTGCTGGGGCTCTCGAGCGCAACGCTCTCATCTTGCTGAGGCTCTCGTTGATATCGTTCAGCAGTCTTGTAGATGGCGTTGACAAGGGCAATCCGCCGTGGAGCTTCCTAGTCTTGAGCCTCCCATCGCAAAAACAGCGCGCCCCGTGCTCGTGGGGTGGCGCCATGTTGTTCGGCTGGATTCTGAAGGCATGGCACCTAACTGGGGTGGTACGTCCGACTCCGCAAGTGCTGGAGGCGCCCTGGTCGCCTCATCTACCAAGGGTCTGACGTGCTGCGGGATGTCGCTTCTCAGCAATAGCTCGACAACGTCCTCTGCTGAGTGTGACACATCCCCCCTATAGAACGCATAGCCATGTAGAACGCATTCTTGAAGTCGATATACACCATCATGTATGATTTGCCTCCTTCGTTGATCATCCTCGCCGTCGTGCGCATCAGGTCTGCTGCCATTGATGCGCCCATTCCTGGTCGTCCTCCTACTTGCGTAGCTCGTACATTCGACGCAACGTTTCTTCGCCCCTGATAGATTTATGACAGCGCTTTCCCACCACGCCGTTGAGACATATGCTCTGGAAGAGCTGCCGTCTCATGTTGGGGTTCGATGTCTCTGGTATTCCGAATAGCGTTACTTCCTTGAAATCAAACGGTTCCTGTAGGTATAACTTCGTTTTCAAGATTATCGGGCGCCACCATCTCGCCGAAGACCTCACCGTTCCTCGCAGCACGTCGCCCAAGATTCCGCATGGCCCTCCCTGTCTTCGTCTTTTAGCTCTCCCGAAACTCCTCTATATCTTGTATATGCCGGTGCAGTATCCACCGCCCGGTCAAAGAAGGATGCCAGGTCGTTCTTCCCATCGCTGCATAGTCTTTCCACTCCTGCTCTGTCCGCGACGTCAGCATCCTCGAGCTTCGCCAAATGTCTCAACATAACTTCATCAACCTCTTCCTGCGTCGCGGCCGCTTCTCCACGCATGCCCTCTCGAATTGGTAGATGCTCTCCTGCAGTCTTATTTCCGCTTCAGCCACTCATTTTTCGCATCCTGCCCACCTCCTTCCATGCCAGTTCGTGTAGATGCCGGAATGTGGCCCGATACCTCCTCCGCAGTTTTCGCCCATCGTTGTGCCCTGTCCGCCTCGAGGGCTTCGCGCAAGCATGCCTTAGTATCATTCAAGAATATGACCGCTCGCTATGCCGTCCTAGATTGCTCTATGACGCCCGCGTCCTGCGCGCCCATGGCAAGTTGAAGCTGGTCTGTCGCAGCCCTCCATCCAGACCCTTCTGGTTCCCAAAATCTTTTATTGCTGGGGAGGTGTCGCGATAATAATGCGAAGGGCCCAGGGCTCTTGGCAGAGTGCTTCTTCTTTCTCTGTTGGGCGAGCCCCCTCGGCCGCGCCGGCCCCGCGGTCTCTCTTCCCGTGCGCGGTTGGATCGCCGTCCATTCGTCCTCCGCGAAATACTTGGCCGATGAGATTCACTCCAATCCCCCGCCGCGGCATCGCCGTCGCGCCCAGCTCCATCTGGGAGTTTCTCGCCGGCTCCTCCTGCCCGAGCTTTTTAAGGTCCAACTTCGGTCTGCCTGGTTTGTCCTTCTTCGGCTTTGCACCCGCGCAGACGTCGACTACGAGCGGGGCGCGATCTGCGCAGTTGGTTCCGCTATCCCAGTCTTGCACCGCCATCGCTGCCGTCGTTCCTTCGAGGAGGTGATCAACAATGCATAATCTATCTGCTTCAAGGTGACATTCCATCTCGTGGGGCCTTTTTCCTTGTCAGACCTGCATATGTGCGTGAGTGCGCGCTGGCCGCCCATGCCTTGGCAAGCCGCCGCTATTGCCATCCCGCTTGCGTCGGCGTGCCGCGTGAGCCCCCTGCCATTGACGTCCGCCGCCTCGCATGCATACTGGCCGACCACCTCCTGGTTCTTTTCTTCTTGAGTCACTTCCCCATTCGCGTCCACCGGCGCGATGGCGCAGCCGCTTCTTCTGTGAGCGCCTCGTCTCTTCCCAGCATTCCTCTCAGCATGTAAGTTGTGTGGTCCTGGTGTGGTGCGTCGTGCACCTCTGATGGTCTCCGCGAACTACGGCGCCCTCACCCTGGCTACGCCCCCCCCCCCCGGGTCTGCGTGCACTTGCCGAACATGCTGCAATCTAAGGCATTGCGGTCCCTTCCTCGTCTTGGCGCGCGGCTCCGTCGCATTAAAAATCAAGGCACAGCCCAGATTTCCGCGATCTTCTCCTTCAGATATCATTGCGCGCCCGTCCATCCTCGTCGCGCCAGGTGGCTGTCTCGCTTTTTGTACCCCCAGTAAGTGTATACCTTGTTGCAGAATGTGAATTCGCACGAGCCTTCCTCTGAAGGCTGCGGGCTTCCCCCCCCTGCTCTCCGATCTTCTCCGCGTCCATCTTCTCCGATGGCCGTCGCATTGCATGTTCCAGTCCTCGTGATGAGCTTCGTCTTCGCTCCGTCTCGTCTCCTCTCCTTCTTGCATCCCCCCCGATGTGCTCCAGGTCCGCGGGTCCTCCCTGCCTCTGGCCCAGCCCCCGTGGAGCAGTCGAGCGGCCTCCTCCTTCGCCCTGGAAGCGACGAGAGCGGCGAGCAAGGGCGGGCCGCGGGGGCGCGGGCGGCGCCCGCCCCCCCCCCCCCCACACACACACACACACACACACACACACACACACACACACACACACACACACACACACACACACACGCCTCCCCCGCCCATCGCCGCCTCTCCCAGCGAGCGCGAGCAGCGGCAGTCCTGCTCCCCGGCCCCTAGGGACCGCCCCGAGGTCTGCTCCTGACCTCCCCCGGCGCGTCAAGTTGCTCGCGTTCGAAGTCCCAACCACCCTTTTTCACCGTGCATCTCTGGGTAGTCTGCCTTATCCCAGCCACCAGGCCCCCTTGACATCTTCCACTCGTCGCCCCTCCTCTAGCCCAGCTTTCTGACGATGTCGCGTTGCTTTCTGTGACGGACGATCAATGCGCAGCTGCGCGTCTCTTGCTATCGCGTCCGCCAAGTCATTCCAAGCGCGTTCGCCATGTCACTTGACGCGGAAGCTCTCGATCTTCATCTCTGCGCCCGCCTTCGCTGCCGTCATCGCCGTGACCGCCGATGGCTCGCAGTCCGCCCCGGCGCCAAGGCGCCCTCTGCCACTGCGCGCGCGGCGTCACAGTCGGCGTGGACGTGGACTTCGCAATCTGCAGAGTTTACAGTACACAACAAGATACCTCCGCAGGAACGCCGAGCTCTCTGCCGCGTTGTAGACGGGCTCTTCGATCTTCTTGGCCCACGTTGCTTCCGCCGTTCCCCCCGCGATGCACCCGTCGAAGTGGCGCCCGTCCTTCGCCTGCTTCGCCGTTGGCGCGGCCCGTGTTCTAGTGGTTGCCGCCCGTGTATATGTGCACTATATTGGCATTCTTCTCACGCGGTGGACTTGTCGCCGGCTCCGCAAAACTGCGGCTGTCCATCTCTGTGATGTCCGTGTTCGGCCGTAGTGGTTGCCTTTGTCGGAAGCATTCTGCGAGTCGCTCCGCTGACTGGACGTCGCACTGCACAAGGCATCCTCATTCGTCTTCTCCCGCATTCTATCTCGAATCTTCGCGGCTGGGTCCTTGATGTAGACTCCTTTGGCGACCCTACTCCGTCCTCCTGCGATGCGAAGTCAGTTATCTAGTCGCTCGCGCCCGCTTCCATTTCCTTTCTTGATCCACCTATTTGGAGGCCCAGCCCCTCGATGCCCCCATCGGTTGCGGGGGGGGTCGCCCCGTCTCGGCGGCGCCCCGCATGCGCGCGCGCCCCTATTAGATCACCCACTGCGACGTCGTCGATCTTTCTGAGCACCCGCGGCAGATCCTCCACGCGGTTGACGTGTCTGATGTCACTGCAGCGTTTCCCAATGCACCCAGCTCGGGTTCACTCAGCCTCTTCTTCTATATGACTGCTGTCTTCCAGCGAATGGCCCACCAAGATAAGATGGGGGCATCGTCGGCCCATGATCCCCAAGATGCGCAGGTATCGGGCGGGGGGCGTCGAGCTCGAGCGCGTCGCCGCTAGCTCCCCCGGGCCCCATCAAGGCCCGCGCGTCCTCTTTCTGCCCCATCTCGGGGCTGCGACTATTTTCTTTCCCCCGCTCCCCGCGTGGCCAGCCGGGGGCGGCGGCGCGCCCTGACAGCGCGCATCGCGACGTTGTTGTCCGCGCTCTGGTCTCCCTGCTTCTGTCGCGCAGGCCCCCGTCGCGCGCCAGCTCCACTTCCATCTTTGCTCCTCGGAGGCGCCAGCTGGCAGTGCTTCGTCTTTCCTCTTGATTTCCTCTCTGTCCTCCGCCGCGCCGGAGTCGGCCGCGTCCGTCGGCGTCTCCGCGCATCCCCTTCTACCTCCACGCGTCTGTTATTGCCTGTTCGTGTCTTGGTGTCCTTTGCTCGTGGAATGCCGGTTCCGCGCCGGTGATCTCGCCCTCCTCTTGCTCCTCCTCGTCGCGCCCCTTCTTCTGTCCCTCGTGTTCTACGCTGATCTGGTTCAGTTTGATGATCTTTGTGGCCTCCTGCTCGGGCAGCTCGCCCAGTCTTTTGTTCGTCTCATCTTCGATTTCTGCCAGGCATCGCTCGTCCCCCACCCCTCTGATCTTCTTGATTTACAATGTCCTGCTCTGTTTTATTCCTCTTGGGGCTTGCCCTGTGCCCACTCGAGGTCGTCGTCGACCGCCTGGTTGACATGCCAATCATCCAGTTCTTTCCGTTGGTGACCATGGGCTATCTCTCATCCGCATCTGCTGTGAGAAAGTCCAGCATTCGTCCTCCTCCCACGGCCCATGATGTGGCAAGCCCTTATCAGCCCAGGCGCCCGCTTCTGCCTCTCGATCTCCTCCTCCAACTTGTCCTGGCGTTCTCGCTGCAACCGTTCATCTTCGTCTCTCTCCAACCCTGCGCTCTCTATTTCCCTCTGTAGTTTGGCCTCCTTTTCAATTTGTAGATCTGGTCTGTAAGTCCACCTCTCACATTATGTGGGCATGTCCTCTGCTCGTCTCTGGGCTCGCAGGCGTCGTTGTTGCTCTTGTCATCCGTATTCCTGCTTTTTCTTCTCGAACGATTGCTGTAGCTTCCATGATTCCGCCCTCTGGTCACTCTGTTGCTGCTCCTGCGCGTTCCTGGGCGCATGCTCCATTTCTGTTGACGAGACCGTTGGCACTCAGCTTCTCGCCGCAATTGCTCCTCCAGCTGCTGCCTCTAAATTTGCCACTTCCCTTCCGCATCCTCATTTACCTATTGCTGAACCATGGCGGGCTGCTCCTCCGCCAGCCATTGTATATCTGGCTGCTGCATTCGCCTCTCCATGCGCGCCTGATGAACATCCTTCGCCATTTCCGCTCTGATGTGGCACTCTCTCTCTTTCTCTCTCTTTCTTTTTTTTTTTTTTTTTTCTCTCTCTCTCTCTCTCTCTCTCTCTCTCTCTCTCTCTCTCTCTCCACCGCAAGTTGTTTGGCGGTGTTGTGGTGCGAGTCGGACTTCTGCCCGTTGCTTGAGAAGGTGCAGTGTATCCTGCTGGTGTCCCTGGTTCATGCTGGCAAGATCCTTCTTCCTGTCGCCCTCGCCTTTCTGGAGTCAGCCCATCATATTTTCCTGCTTCTCGTGCTGTTTTCTCTGCCCCCACCCCCCTGCAACTCCTTCTCTTGCTTCTTGTGGCCGGCCTCCATCTGCTTTAGCTTGTCCTCCACCACTGTCATGAGCATCCTGGGCTGCCTGTCATGTTTTCCTTATTCTGGTCTTCCTGTCCCAGTGCTGTCCTCGAATTATATGATGGTTGTCTCGCCTCCTCGTTTGCACCCCATGGCTCTGTTTTCCATCTCTCTGTTGGTGTCGCCAAGATTCTAGATGATCCCACCCTGCCCCCTCATCTTCATGGTCATCTCCTTCATCTCCTTGCTCTCCATCTTCTCCGTCCTCGACGCGGTTGCTTCTGACTCTGTGTTCGCATCCTGATGGTCGCAAGTCCTCCTGGCATCCCCGCGCGTCAATCGTGCTGCTTCTTCCTAGAGCGATCGATATGCTTCCCATGCTTGCCCCTCCTCGCCCGCATTTGCAAGCTCCTCCTGCTATCTGGCGCAGGCGCTCGCAATCCTGAGGTCCCACTCCATGTTGTCGATATCCTTCACCATGTCCTCCTGCTGCTTCACCATGTTCGCAAGCTTCGTGGCGATGCTGCCCCTTGCCGCCCTCAGCTGCGCCATCTTCTTTCTGCGCGGCTGCATCAGCTGCATGCTGTGCTTGAGGGCTGCGATGTCTTCGATCTCACCTCCGACCTCCTGGATGTCGTTATGTTTGGCCACGACCACCCCTGCCAGGACCCTTATCTCATCCACAGCCTTGTTCCTGAAGGCCCTCTGCGTGGCGCAGTCTGTCGGCGGCCCCTCAAATCTGTCACTCCTCCTCGCCTCTAGCTTCCGCGCAGGGGGGTCTGGTCTATGATGTGCTGTATATCATTGCCCCCCCTTCTGCCTGTACTTGTTGTGTTTTTTCTCTGCCAGCTCCTTCTCTCGATTTCCTACCACTCCCCGACTTGCCTGTTCTGTAGCTTTCTCACAGTTGCACAACCATTGCGTCATAGCGTTCCACTTCGCACAGCCGCTGCATTTCGATGTCGGCCATGGTGCTTGTCCAATAGCCGGGATCCCCTTCTTCTAGTTTTCTGGGCGCTGGGCTGCATGATGACTCCAAGAAAGTTCTCTCGCTGCTGCCAGCCTGAGCAGTAGCCTGGCCTCCCCTCTCTTATCACGCTGCCTCCTGTGTGCTGCTCCCTCTGGTGCGCCTCCTCTGCTTGTCCGCGGCGTCCTGCCGCTGTGGCCGCTCGCGGCCGCTCTCCAAGACGGCTGGCGAGGAACGCGTGAGTCCAGGCCCAGGGGCTGGCCGATGCGCGATCTGCGCCCTGCCACCACGATCGGTCGGGCGGCAGGCGCGACCGAACCCCGATGGATCGGTTGGGATCGGCGGGCCCCGTCAGAGGCAAATGGGTTTTCCTCCTCTTCCTCCTCCTCCAGCCAGGGGGGGCGCCCCCCTGGTACCCCGGGGAAACCTGAAAGAGAGGACGGCCCCTCGAGGCGTCCCTGCGGGTACCACCCCATCAAAAAATCGAAGGGGCAGCCAGTCCTTTTAGTGCTACCCGTGGAAGGACCCATGACGCAGCCAGCCCCTTCCGAACCCGAACTCCTCCTTGTTTGAACGTCTTGACCGTGGTGAGCGACGGCGATAGAAGGAGAAACAAGAGATCGGGCGGGGAGAGATTTAGTAGCTATGTCCCTACTGATGGGATCAGTTTCCGAGGGGCCGTTTCGGGAATCGCAGCGACGGTGATGACGACGCCCACGATCAGGCCCACGAGCCATAACCCAATAGATCAATCATCGGCGAGGGCGCCGCTGCGTGACAGGCCCTGGAAGCTCATGGGGGCCTCCAGAAAGAAAAGCAAGAAGGGAACAGCAGGCGCGAGGAGGAAAAAAGAGTAAGCTTTGCTTTCGCCTGCCGTGCAAGCTGTGCTGAGCTCAGCCTGCGCGGCCTACGATCTTAAGGCAGCAGGTGCACGTATGAACTCCTCTTCCCGCCGAGAGGGTACGCCAGCAGGGGGATTGGGGTGGACTCGGAGGGCCTGTTTGGAGGAGAGGAGGCGAGGAGGCAGCTGAGACGGCTGGAGCCGACCGCCGAGCCGAAAACTTCGAAAGCGCCGCTGTCGTCACCCCAACCTTCGCCGAAGGATGCAAGACGTACCCGAAACGAGACTCAAATGCGAGCGCACCTAGCAGCACCTGCCGATCGTCCGAGAGCGACCGGCAAGTCCGAGCATGAGATGGGGGGAAAGGAGGGGGGAGGGAAGAGCAAGAGGAAAATGATAAACACCGATGAGATGAGAAAAGGAAGGGAAAATGGACAGCTGACGGATGGGAGTGGAGGGGGAGGAGGGGAGAGGGGGAGAAGAGGAGATAGGGAAGGAGGGGAGGGAGCGGAAGGAGGAAGGGGGGAAGGGAAAAAAAGGAGCAGGAAGAGGAGGAGGAGACACCAAAGGGAGTTAGAGGGGGAGGAGGAGGGCAGGGGGAGGAGAAGGGCTTAGGGAAAAGGGGGCGGGAAAGGATCGGAGACAGGGGCCGGAGGAGAGAGGGTGGGGGAGTTGGAGGAGTGGCGGGGGAGAAGGGGAGAAGGGAGGCGAGGGGAAGGGAGGCAAACTGGGTGCGCTCGCGTCATCTCTGACGTCCCACCCTCCCATCGCTTAACATGGCGTAGATACCCCCTCTATTCGCACAATCGGATGTCGTATTATAGCATAGAATTACATGGCATAGAACAGTGTGGAAGACCAACACGTAGCATGACATAGCATGGCGTGACGAAGGGTTTCTGCGGCCCCAGAAAGCAGCGAATCGACACACAATGTGTAATCACTTCCGGTGGTCTCTTCGGGAGGCCATTTTCTACATTGTGGGGCGTATTTGGAAAAACCGAAAACCATGCCGTGGCATGGCGCTGGAACTAATGACGCCAGCACTGCAGCGGGAGGACGATTCGGAACGAGCGGAAGCGCGGAAATGAGGCCAGCGCTGTAGCGGGAGCACGATTCGGAACCAGCGAAAGCGCGGAAATGAGGCCAGCGCTGCAGCGTGAGCACGATTCGGAACGAGCGGTAGCCCGAAAGTGAGGGTAACGCTTCAGCGAGAGCAACATTTCGAGAAAAACTCAGCGCAGAAGCGCGGACATGAGGACGCGTAGCCTGACATAGCATGGCGTGGCGACGCCCAAACGAGGGGAGGCTCCCGCGGCCCCCAAAATCGACGAATCCACACCGAATGTGTAATCACTTCCGCTAGTTTATTCGGGGGTCGATCTTCTAGATTTTGGGGCCTATATGGGAGGCTCGAAAACCATGCCGTGGCATAGCGCTGGAAATAATGACGCCAGCGCTGCAGCGGGAGGACGATTCGGAACGAGCGGAAGCGCGGCCAGCGTCCCAGCGGGAGCACGATCCGGAACGAGCGGTAGCCCGAACATGAGGCTAGCGCTTCATTGAGAGCAACATCTTGACACAACAAAAAGAAACACGAGAACCCAACTCCCGGGAGTCCTGTGGCAAAGAACCAGTGCGCGGGGAGGGGCCGGACATTCCCCTGACGCCACCAGGGGAGAGAGGAGAGAAGTATTCATATTGTGTAATTGCGGAGGGGGGGAGGAGGAGGAGGGAGCAGGAAGGGAGGAGGGACCAGGAAGGGAGGGAGGAGGAGGTGGTGGAGGAGGGCCGCCTGCAGGCACGTGCTATATGTGCGCACGCACAGCGCCCCCGCGCTCTCGCTCGGCGGACGCTCCCGCGAACCCGCCGATGGGGTCTTGGCGGCGCTCGCCGGAGGCGCCGCGGCTCACCAGCAGGACGGCGACGAAGACGGCGAGGGCGAGCACCAGGACGCTCTCGGACTCCATGGCTTGCCCCCGACGCGCGGCGCCAGGGCGAGGGGGGCCGGCCCACGGGGCAGGCCGACGCTGCGCTGCCCGTGCAGAGCCACGGTGGGCGTGCAGAGCAAAATTTACAAGGGCCCAGGGGCACAACATGGATACACACAAACCCGAAGATCCCCCATGTTTTCCTGAATGTTCTGGGTTTTCGTCTCCCCCCGCCTTCCCAAGTTTCCCATACTTTCCTGTGTGTTTTTCAACCGCACGCGAGCCCGCCCTATGGTCGGGCCCGAAGCAGAAGAACATCTTCCAAGAACATGAGGCCCTCCGCTGGCCAAAGCACATAGAATATCCAGAGGACTCCTACATGGTGTCGGAGTAGACTGGGTCGGAGGTATGGAGTCTCCAGACGTTCCTGGAGGCATCCAGAAGCTCCAAAGATACCTAAGCACAAGAACGAGGCCGTTGGGAATGTCAAAGCAAAATGAGATCCTCTTTTCCAGGATCAGAGAAACTATGGATTCAGTTTGTGTCGGGGTTTCGGTTTTCTGCTATGCCTGGCGGCCCATAAGGGGCCAGACGGATCGCGAGGAGGCGGCGGAGGAGGAGGAGGAGGAGGAGGAGGAAGGGGAGGAGGAGGAGGAGGAGGAGGGGTCATCTGTGGTTGTGGTTCCTCGCGTTTCTCCGGCCTGCCTCTCTCCCCTCCCCCTCCTCCCTCTCTCCCAAAACCCCCCTCCCTCCTCCTCCCCCCGCCCCTCCCCCCGAAATGGGACGAATTACAACCGACTTGTCCCAATTCCAACCGTTCGGAGCGAACTGCAACCATAAATGGGACCAATGACAACCATGGGATCTTCAGAAGTACTTCTTTCTTATTCAGAAGTATTTCTTTCTTCTTCAGAAGTACTTCTTTCTTCTTCAGAAGTACTTCGATTCCTTAGGATCCCTTATGATTCCTTAGGATTCCTTAGGATCCTTAGGATTCCTTAGGGTCCTTGGGATTCCTTGGGATCCTTAAGAATATTTACGAACCCATGGGAGTCCAGAAAAATCCTTACGGGAAGGGGGCGCTTTGGGGGCCTTCTTGAGTTCGCTTTGGGCTACTCTTAAGGCCCGCTTGGGGCCTTCTTGGAGCCCTCCTGGGGCCCTTATTGACTTTTCTTGGCGCCCAAATAAGCCCTAGAAGGGCCAACTCTCGAGGGCTGCAGGAGGACCAACTTTTGATGTCATTACTACGAAAATTACTACCATTTCGACCTACTGCTACGACTTCTGCTACGACAACAGCTGCTACTACTACTACTACTACTACTACTACGACTACTACTACTACTACTACTACTACTACTACTACTACTACTACTACTACTACTACTACTACTACTACTACTACTACTACTACTACTACTACTACTACTACTACTACTACTACTACTACTACTACTACTACTACTACTACTTCTACTGCTATTACTACAACCACTACTATTCCTTCCTGCTTCTACTACTACGCCTACTGCTTTTAATACTATTACTTCTACTGAAGCGACGCCGACTACTACAACTACAACATCAACGGCTACTACGACTAGTACTGCTATTCGTGTTACCAGCACTACCACTTCTGGTACCATGGCTACTACTATACTCATTACTAGGGCTAGTACTAGTACTAGTATTACTACTACTACTACTGCTACTACTACTACTACTACTACTACTCCTACTGCGACTGCTATTACTACTACTACTAATACTAGTACTAGGAGTATTGCCAGTACTACTACTGCCACTACTGCTAACACTACTACTACCACTACTGCGGCTGCAACGCGCAAGGCAAAAAAAAAAGCTTTACAGGTAAAAACGTTTTTTTTTGCCTGTGGCGCTTTTTTTTTTGCCTTGCGCGTCGGGTCCCCGGGGCACTGGCCGGGGCGCGCGCGCTGGGCGGGGGGGGTGCTCCTCCGCTTCCCTCGGCCTGGCTCACAAAAGGAATCGCGACCAGGGTTTTTGCCTGTGGCGCTCCTGGGGCCCAAAGAAGGAATCGCGACCTGGGTTTTTGCCTGTGGCGCTTTTTTTTTGCCTTGCGCGTCGGGCCTCCGGGTCTTGCCGAGAGCGCGCGCGTGTAGAGGAAGTGCTCCCCTGCTCTCCTCCGCGTCAGTGGCGCTCCTGAAGCCCAAAAAGGAATCGTGACCTGGGTTTTTGCCTGTGGCGTTCTGGGGCCCAAAGAAGGAATCGTGACCTGGGTTTTTGGCCTGTGGCGTTTTACTTTCGCCTGCGCGCTCGGGCCGGGCGGACGGAGGTGCCATGCGGACGCAGCCACTGGAGCCTTCGGTGGAGCTGCATATGGGGCCACGACCCGTGTGAGGGGTGTGAGGAGATATGGTCGGGCATGCGGTGAAAGTGCTGACGATGACGGGAGGGGGGAGGAGGAGGAGGAGGAGGAGGAGGAGGAGGAACGCGGGGGACTGAACGCTGGAGGCCGATGCGGAGGGAGAGGGACGACGACAAAGAGGACGAGAAGGAAGAGAAGGAGGAGGAGCAAGAGGGGGGACGCAGGAGGAGGAGGCAGAGGAGAAGGAGGCACAGAACGAGGACGAAGAGGAGGCAGGAAAATCAGCTGCGTGAGCTGATTCTCTATCCTATCCTTTGCTATCCCCCCCTTTCGTTCCCCCCGACCGTGGGCGGTCAGGAGTGCCCCGAGGGCGCTAGAGTTCAGTCGGGCCTGTCCCTCTACAGGGGGGATATCCAGGAATAGTAAAAAAACTTTGGAGACGATCCAGGAGAATCCACGAATACCCAGGAATTGTCTTTCGTTGCCCCCCGACGGCAGCTGCCTCCCCGAGCGTGGCGAGAAGGCTCGGGGCGCCCGCCCCCCGCGCGCGGGCCCCCCACGGCTCACGAGGGGCGCCCGCGAGTCGAGGCGCGGGGGCGCCACCGTGGGTTGTAACAACACCCATCCGAGCACACGAGAATGAGAGGAGGCGGAGGAGGAGGAGGAGGAGGAGGAGGCGGAAGAGGAGGACGAGGAGTAGGAGGAAGGGGATGATGATGAGGAGGAGGAGGAGGAGGAGGAGGGGAAGGGGGAGGAGGGGCAGTGATGCAACACCACGGGCAGTGGTGCCGTACACCGGCATTCCAGGCTTCTGCTGGGCGGGCAGGAACATACGTACAGCGGGTCGGGTCGGGCGGGCGGGACACTAAAGTCGGATGCGTATACAGCATGACACATGAGAACCCTAACGGCCGGAACGGGACGGGCGGACCCTATCGGGCGGGTCGGGCGGGCGGACCCTAACGGGCGGGTCGGTCGGGCGGCGGACACTAAAGTCTGACACGTATACAGGGTGACACATGAGAACCCTAACGGCGGACGGGACGGGCGACCTATCGGGCGGGTCGGCGGGCGGACCCTAATGGGCGGTCGGGTCGGGCGGGCGGGACACTAAAGCTGATGCGCATACAGCGTGACACATGAGAACCCTAACGGCGGGACGGGACGGGCGGACCCTATCGGGCGGGTCGGGCGGGCGGACCCTAACGGGCGGGTCGGGTCGGGCGGGCGGGACACTAAAGTCGGATGCGTATACAGCGTGACACATGAGAACCCTAACGGCCGGAACGGGACGGGCGGACCCTATCGGGCGGGTCGGGCGGGCGGACCCTAACGGGCGGGTCGGGTCGGGCGGGCGGGACACTAAAGTCTGATGCGCATACAGCGTGACACATGAGAACCCTAACGGGCGGGACGGGACGGGCGGACCCTATCGGGCGGGTCGGGCGGGCGGACCCTAACGGGCGGGTCGGGTCGGGCGGGCGGGACACTAAAGTCGGATGCGTATACAGCGTGACACATGAGAACCCTAACGGCCGGAACGGGACGGGCGGACCCTATCGGGCGGGTCGGGCGGGCGGACCCTAACGGGCGGGTCGGGTCGGGCGGGCGGGACACTAAAGGCTGATGCGCATACAGCAAGACACATGAGAACCCTAACGGGCGGGGCGGGACGGGCGGGACGGGCGGACCCTATCGGGCGGGTCGGGCGGGCGGACCCTAACGGGCGGGTCGGGTCGGGCGGGCGGGACACTAAAGTCTGACGCGCATACAGCGTGACACATGAGAACCCTAACGGGCGGGACGGGACGGGCGGACCCTATCGGGCGGGTCGGGCGGGTCGGGTCGGGCGGGCGGGACACTAAAGTCTGATGCGTATACAGCGTGACACATGAGAACCCTAACGGGCGGGACGGGACGGGCGGACCCTATCGGGCGGGTCGGGCGGGCGGACCCTAACGGGCGGGTCGGGTCGGGCGGGCGGGACACTAAAGGCTGATGCGCATACAGCAAGACACATGAGAACCCTAACGGGCGGGGCGGGACGGGCGGGGCGGGGCGAGACGGCCCAGTAGGCACGCACGCTTCGTCGGAGGATAGGGCACCACGGACCTGGCATGTGCTCAGTGTTCGTCGCGCAAGGCCTGAGCTTGGGAACGACAGCCACCGGTGCCTGTCGCCTCCACTCGCGTACCAATGGCCTGCAGCTCTCGGAAATACATAGCGGCGTATCGTTCACGTAAATGGTTTGTCCGAATTTCTACGCGAAGCAATGGATTCGCACGGATTCCACGAGGACGTTTAGCAGAAGATGCTAGCCAGACTGCAACAGGTCGAACGGCTGACCAAGAATATTCTGCAAGGGCAACACCGCTTGAGGCACCGCCAGGGACGGACCCTAGTCGACCCTCTTGGGCGCGCCGCCGTTTTGGAAGGCCCATAGGGGGCTGTTTCGGAGCCTCTTTTGGTGTTTGTTCGGGTCTCTTGGGGGCCTCTTAGGGCTTCTTGGGCGCTTCTTGGAGCCTGTTGGGGTCTCCTGGGAGCCTCTTGGGCCAAAACGCTCGAATCTTCGGTTCCTCATCCCCGTCTTGGGCGCCGACTCGGGGCGTTCTTGGGCGGTTTGGGCGCCTCGTGGGCCGTCTTGGCCTCCTCGTGGGCCGTCTTGGAGCCCTCTTGGGGGCCTCCTCGACCGTCTTGGGTGCCTCTTGGGTCATCGTCGTCGCCGTCGTCGTCGTCATCACCACCATCAGATTCCTCCTCCTCCTCCTCCTGATCAGCATCCTCACCCTCATCCTCACCCTCATCCTCATCAACATCATCGTCACCACCACCACCACCACCACCACCACCACCACCATCATCATCATCATCATCATCATCATCATCATCATCATCATCATCATCATCATCACCACTATCAACACCATCATCATCAGCATCATCATCATCATCCACATCATCATATCCACCATTACCAGCACCATCGTCAGCATGAGCATCATCATAATCGTCATGATCATCACCATCACCATCACCATCTCCATCATCATCACCATCATCGTCATCAGCATCGTCATCAGCATCATCATCGTCATCATATTCATCATCACCATCACTGCCCGCATCGTTCACGTGTGCCACTCCGTTTGGCCTATCGCCCATCCTGCCACTGTGCCTGGGTTGGTAATCGGAAACCTCGTGTATGCCTGTTGGTAGCCTCTGGGCGACAGCTTGGAGGCAGTCCTGTAACCTCTTGGGTGGTGATTCGGGGCCTGTGGGGTTCTCTGTTGGGCATCTTGGGGACCTTCTCGTGGGTCCTCTTTAAGGTCGTCTCGGGAGCTTTCTGGAGGTTTCGAGGGTCCGCTCGGGGCGGAAGCCTCCACATGACATGTCTGTCGGAGTTCTCCTCTGGGGCCGCTCTAGGGGCCTTCTTGCGCCTCCTGGCTCTCTCGGGGCTCTCTTGGGCGCCTCCTGAAGCCCGCGCGGGCTGCCTTGGAGTGGTCCTGTGGGCCTCTTGGGCCCGAGATGGGGTTCGCATCCCGCCCCCTCTCCTATTTCGGCACGCCTCTCACGCGGATCGTGGCCCACATGGATCTCGACATGCGGCCCCAGAGGCAAGGTTCGCACTGCCCCCCGCCCCCTCCGCCCCTGGCTATTGCGGCACACCCCATCACGCGCATCGTGCCCACAAGGAACACTACCTGAAGGCCCAGAAACAAGGTTCGCACAATGGCTCCCCGCCCATGTCGGCACACCCGTCACACAAATCATGCCCCAGAAGGAGATTCACCTCTGGGACCAATGGGCAACTTCGCACGGCGTCCACCCGTCCACTTCAGAACATCCCTCGCGCGGGTCGTGCCAAGAGGAGGTCCACCTGCGGCGTCAGGGGGGGTGTTCACGCGGCGGCATCCAAAATCATTCGGCACACCCTGCACGCGGATCGTGCCTCGCAAAGAGTCCAGCGAACCCGCGCACGCGTGCCCCGCAGCAGCCATCTTTACGAATTGCCCCGCGGCGCGGAGTGTATGAAGAGAGACCCGCGCCCTGAGCGAAGACAGTTCGGCCTCCCGCAGGGGCCCTCCCGGGGCGCATCTTGGAGTCTTCTCGGGACGTCTTCGTGGCCTCTTGAGCCTAATAGCTGATGCGCATACAGCAAGACACATGAGAACCCTAACGGGCGGGGCGGGACGGGCGGACCCTATCGGGCGGGTCGGGCGGGCGGACCCTAACGGGCGGGTCGGGTCGGGCGGGCGGGACACTAAAGTCTGATGCGTATACAGCGTGACACATGAGAACCGTAACGGCCGGAACGGGACGGGCGGACCCTATCGGGCGGGTCGGGCGGGCGGACCCTAACGGGCGGGTCGGGTCGGGCGGGCGGGACACTAAAGTCGGATGCCTATACAGCGTGACACATGAGAACCCTGACGGCCGGAACGGGACGGGCGAACCCTATCGGGCGGGTCGGGCAGGCGGACCCTAACGGGCGGGTC
>CAUYUJ010013258.1:2500-30000 GCA_963575745.1 Prorocentrum cordatum
CCCCTTCAGTCGAGGAGGAGTCGGAGGAGGAGGAGGCGGGGAGCGTGAACGAGATGGGGGCAACGATGAGAAGAAGAGGAGGAGGAAGAGGAGGAGGAGGAGACGGACACGGGGCACGGGAACGAGAAGGGGACGACGATGAGGAGAAAAGGAGGAGGAGAAAAGGAAAAGAGGAGAAGAGGAGGAGGAGGAGGAGGAGGAGGAGGAGGAGACGGGGAACGGGAACGAGAGGGGTGCGACGATGAGGAGAAGAGGAGGAGGAGGAGGTGGTTTTCGATGTTGGTCGAAATCGAGAATGTAGAGCCTACTCACTATAACGGGGTGGAGCAGCATACCTCTAACATTGGTCGGATACTCACCAGCCTCCCTGGACATTTCCTGACGTGCCTTCAGACCGAAGTTCGAGTTCCTGGTATGCCTGAAACTCTGGAACAGAAGGGGATATCCGATCACGCGCCTCTCCTGGTACACCTTCGGCATCGAGATCCTCCCAATATGGACGAGCGTCCTATCTCCAAGCACCTTTTGTTCAGCTTCCGAAGTTTAAGGAGTTTGTCCAGCGGACCTGGGACGAGTGTGACCTCTCGGAGTTGAATCCCCCCATGAAGTTCGCGTTCTATCAAGAAGTTTTGCGTGAAGGTGCTCGACAGACTCGTAACGCCCTGTTCCAGGAGGCTCCCAATGATGCCATCTCGAAGCTCTTACTCTTCAGGTCCATTAGCCGTGCTGTCTGGAGAAACGATCGGAAGTTGGCCCAGATTTTACTGCAGAACGAGTTGGCCCAGGAATACCTCGACATCGACCCCGAAATGGCCTGCGTTTTCCTGAAAGACCCTCGGAAGTTCTCAGATATGCTGGACACTCTTCATTTTCAGGATGCAGCGAAGTCGGAGTCCACCCGTTCCAAGCTCAGACAGCGTCTGCGGAGGCTTGTTCGCAGAGTACGTCTCTGGACGCCTTTTGACCGACGCCTGCATTTGATTGGGTTCGGTCGGGCACCCGGTTGCTGACCGCGTGCAAAATGAGATCTCCACACGTTGGGGCCAGGTATTTTCTCCAAAAGAAGTCAACAGCTCTGCTGGTCGTGATTATTTTGCAGAGTGGTGCAATTTGATCTGCGTGATGTTCCTCCTCTCTTCTATCATGATATGGAGCAGTATATAGCCAGACTTTCAGATTCTGCCCCTGGTCCTGACTCTTTACCCTATAGCGCCTACAAGTATGCCCCGTACTCGTGCTCAGTGCTCTTCGAGGCTCTTTCTTGGATCCTGAGTGGGAACCCCATGGGCCGTGATTCCAACGCTCTCTTAATGGTTTTCATTCCGAAGGGTGAAGAACAAGAGGACTTTCAAAACAAATGCGTTCGAGAGGCTGCTGGCTTGCGGCCAGTGGTGTTCAAGAACACGGACAACAAAATCATCACGGCCGTCGTTGTCCTCAAGATCAACAGAATTATTCTGGCGCTTGCTGCTACAATACAACGTGGATTCATTCGCCCCCGAAGTTTCGGAAACTACATCGTTGAGCTCGACGGGTATGCCATAGTTTTCTCGATGTCGCCATCGGCTCTAATTGATTTTCCAGCTCTTGTATCCTTTGACTTTGGTCAGGCCTTTCCCAGCCCGGGCCACACATGGCTTCACCAAGTGCTGGGCGCCTTGCTTGTGCCAGATCCTCTCCAAGTGTTTGTGCAAGCTATCCACTCATCCGTTCTGTGCTACGACGCGCTCATGAGTTCCAAGGTGTTTCTATTCCATCAAGGGTCTGGTATTATTCAAGAATGTCCAGTTTCTGGCACATGTTTTTCGCGATGGCGACAGACTGTTTCTTTCTACGGTGGACGAAGCACGAACCACACATAATGCTGGGCTGGCCAGATGTTGTGCTGATGCTGTCGGCGCTGCACTTCGCAAATTCGCTTTCCTACCTCTGCTTCGCAATGTGTTCGAGACGGTTGAGGACGTCGCGGCACTGATACTGAAGACCTCGAAGTGCAAGATTGCCCCGCTCGCCGAGGCCTTCAGCGATCGGTTCGCCCGTAGATATCTGAGATGGTTGCGTGCATGCCTGCCCTCTTGAGCGACCTTTGAAGTAGTTGATACGCTAAAGTATATGGGGCTATGGATTGGGCCTGCTGCCGCGCTCCATTCGCGGAGATCCCTTGTCGCCAAGTGGCTGGACCGAGGCTCGAAACTTGCGGGTCAGGGCGCCCCGTTTTCTGTCACTGCGTACAACTAAGAGAGCCGTGTGGCATCAGTTCTTTTGTATGTCTCTCAATTCTTGCCTTTGCCCCGTGGGTCCGCGAAGGAGGAGGAAACGAAGAGGAGTAGGAGGAAGAGGGAGGACGAGGATGAGAAGGAGGAGGAGGAGGAGGAGGAGGGGCGAGGAGGGGCGAGGAGGAAAAGGAGGAGGATCAGGAAGAGGATGAGGGGGAGGTGGAGGAGGAGGACGAGGAGGAACGACGCGGTGGGGAGGAGGAGGAGGAGGAGGAGGAGGAGGAGGAGGAGGAGGAGGAGGAGGAGGAGGAGGAGGAGGAAGGGTCACCGACGCCGATGCCCGCTCCGCCGAGCGCCGCCGAGCGCCGAGAGCGCCGGCGGCTGCCGTGGGATGGCGCTGCTTGTGCTGCCGAGCGCCCGGAGCCGTCGGCCGCCCCGCCACGGCACCCGCCGAGGAGTTCATGTCGCCGGCCGCCGAGGGCGCCGTCCTGCCGCGGCCGGTGCGCGCCGTGGCCGCGGCGGGGCGCGGCCGCTGCTGCCGCCGGGGTCGGCGACGACCGTCGGCCACGCGCAGAGGGGGGGGCAGGCTTCTGAGAAGCCCCCTGCTTGGAAGGCGCGGGCGCTTCTTCTGAGAAAGATGTGGCTGTGTCTCAGAAGCTCTTCCTGACGTGTTTCTAAGAAGCAGGTGGCTTGCTTCTGGGAACCTCTTGCTGCTTATAAGAAGCAGTTTCGTGTTTCGAAGAAGCTTCTGCGGTGCTTCTAAGAAGCGGCGCGCCCCTAGCTTCTTGCAAGGGCGGCTGGCGCCCTCTAAGAGGCTGTCTTCTTCTAAGAAACCTTCCCCCCTCGCCCTACCCCATTGTGCGCGCCGACAAGTCACGCTGGGGTGTGGTTTGCGATCTGCGCCGTTGGGGCTTGGGGGGCACCACGCTGCCCTCGTCGGGCCTCGGGGCGCGGCGGGAAACTCTGTCGAGCTCCTCGCCCGCCCCCCCAGGGTGCGCCTTGCAGTCCACACCCTTTGCAAACCACACCTTTCGGAGTCGCTGGTTGAGATCTTGACGTTGCAGTTTTCTCACAATGGGCGTGTGCGCCCGGTTTCGGCCCTGGGGCCCTGACAGGTTGATAGGGCCCGATAAGTCTAGCAGAAGGATGTGTGGTCCGGAGCCCACGTCATGCTTTTGCTTTTTGTGATTCAATGTTTTCAAATTCCGTCGGATCTCAAGGATGCCATTGGCAGCTGGCGGCGGATGGTGGCGGCCGACGGCAGCGGCGGCGTTCGGCTTGCTGCGGCGGTAGCGGCCCTAGGCGGCGGCGGCGGCACCGCCGTCACGGCAGTGGTGGCGGCGGCCGCGGGCGGCCAACGTTTCGAAATGTTTCGGTTTGCGATTTTGGGGGCCTCCGGAGGACGTCGGTCGCCGCATGTCGCCGCCGCCGTCGTCGTCGTCGTCATCGTAAGTATCCGTTACCGCCTTCTTTGTCGCTGTCGGCGTTGGCATCTTCGACAGTTTTGAAGATTGAGGGCCGAGGAGCGAGTTTCGAGGGTTTCGGATTTTCTGTGCCTCCTTCAGACCTCGGGAGGCCTCGGGGGCTCGAGGCGACGTCACCGTCACCGCCGTCGCCGTCGCCGCGGTCGTCACCACCGTCTCCGCCGACGTCGGTCGCGATCGTCACCGCAGTCGTCGTTCATCATCGTCAGCGTCGTCCTCGTGGCAGTCGCCGTCGTCATCGTCATCGCCGCCGCCGCGGTGGTTGTCGTCGTCGTCGTCGTCAATCAACTTCTGATGAGGGGAGAGGGGATGGGATGGGGGCAAGAAGAAGAGAGGAGGATAATCATATTTTCGTCCATGTCTCCGCCGTCGCCAAGATCATTGTATCATTGTCGTGGATGTCGCCGCCGCTACCGTGGTCGTCGTTGTGGCGGTCCTCCTTTTCCTCCTCCTCTCCCTCCTGCTCCTCCTGCTCCTGCTCCTCTCCTCCTCTTCCTCCTCTTCCTCGTCCTCGCATTCCTCCTTCTCCATCCCCTCCTACTCCTCCTCCTCCTCTTCCTCCTTCTAATGCGCGTCCTCCCCATCCTTTCCTCCTTTTCCTCCTCCTCCTCTTCCTCCAGCTGCTCCTGCTGCTCCTCTCCTCCTCTTCCTCCTCCTCCTCCTTCCTGCTTTGCTCCGTTTCCTCCGCCATGCCAGGGATGCTTGCGCATTGTCGATGCCGCTTCTAGGATGCACCCCCGTCAGTGACGCCCTCAAACAGGCAGCGTTTGAGCCTGGTCCCGTCTCTCTCCTTCGTTATTCTTCTCGCGCAGCATCCGGGAGCTCTTTCCTCCTCTCTTCCTCCTCGCCCATCCTGCCTCCTCCCTGCCCGCCGCGCTCTAGCCGAGGCCTCGCCACGATTTGCTCCAGCATGGCTCTCCCTTGATCACCCTCTGCCATTTACCAGGGAATCGCGCTCGCGCCTCGGCGCCAGCTACCTTCCGGTGGCCTCTGGGAGCGTCTTGGGGGCCTCGGGAGAGCTTATTGGGGGCCTCTTGGGGCCTCATGGGCACCTCTTGGGGCACTCTTGGGAGGAGCATTGGGGGCCATCTTGGGGCCATCCGGACGGAGTTCGATCAAGTAAGGGGGATACCATATAGCGTCCCCCCCAGGAGGCCAAAATGGATCCAAATCGTATTAAGATCAATGATTGTTGCCTTCTCGCCGAGGTCTCCTTGGCTGCCCCAGTAGGTCGCGACCCCCGCCACTCCAGACCCGGGGCTGGACCTAAACGGTGTTTTTGCGATTTCGTGGGCCGTTTTCGTTTCGACTTCGTTTTGTGGTAAAGGCGGATTGAAGACAAAACGAGGGAAAACGATAACAAAACGGAAACGAAAACCACCGTCTAGGTTCAGCCTTGTCAAGACCCCCGGGGAGAGGGTAGTGGGAGGGGTCAAGACACCTTCCTAGATAGCAAGCCGTCTAGCTCACTCCCACCCGCCCTCCCAGCACATAAGTAACTCCGGGGCCTCAGCATGTTCAGCGATCGTCTTTATATGGGCAGCAACTGGGACAAAACTGGCCGCATGTGCGCGACGCTTGGGCGAGGTGCGCCACGCGTGCCAGGCGCTCCACGCGCGCCAGGCACCCCTGGGGCCCGAGCGTGCCAGGCACGTCTGGTGCGCCACGTGCTCCATGTGCGCCCGGTGTGCTGCACACTCCAGCTGGGCCAGGTGCGCCACGTTCGGAGCACGTGCAGAATATGTCAGGTGCGCCTGGGCACGTGACAGCACACATCGGTAAACATGTCGCCCCCCATCATCCTTTGTCGAAAACCACTGCCCATCATTGTGTCTGGTGGACCTGCGCAAAGCAGGCCATACGTCGCCCTGCGTACAGCAGGCAATCTGCTGACACCCCCGCCGGCCCTGTCAAAAAAACAACGCTAAGTGCTCGCGGGCCGCACGAACACGATTCAAGACTCATTGCCCCAAAGTGTATTTTGTACTGTCTTCTGGCATGGATGGTGGGGGGGCGGCTTGGTTGCGCATGCTCCGAATTTGGAGGCCGAGTGTGTTTTGTGCGGTTTTATTTTTGACACGGATGATTGGGGGGGTGTGAGCATAGGGCATAGGGTCGGCGTTGTTTTTAGTTGGCCCCCTTCCAGTCTGGAGTTCGAAATCGAAACACATAACAAACACCAGGCCCCTTTTTGCACCCCAAACCCCCCGTCGTCTGGGGGAAGGCGTGTATATCAATAGGGAACATTGATAAACATTTTCCAGAAAGGGAAAATGGGCAATGGAAGTGGAAACGCCCTGAACCACTCACGCCCAGAGGGCTGGTGGGATTTGCTCATTTTTGGGGTGAATGTAACAAGCCTTCAGAGGTTAAGAGCCCTGCGGCCCTTCACTCTGACGTTTATGCAGCTTTCTGTTCCCCCAGCGCTGGTGGTAAGGCTTCGGGCTGCGCACAGACAGCCCCCCCCAGGTAGTCACAGCTGGCCTCGAGGGGCCCCTGGAGTAGTCCGAGTTGGCCTCGACAGCCTGGGGCGGTCTCAACACCCCAGCCCCGGGGCCACGGAGAGGCGCTGCCGGAGGCGGCGCCAGGGCTTTGAGACCGCCCCCGACTACTCGGGGGGTCTGTTGAGGCCAGCTGGGGTTACCAAGGGGGGCCTGTTGATGCCACAACCAGGACTACCTGGGGGGCTGTCTTTGCGCAGCCCCACACGCTGTATCCTGTCGTCGTGCCCCCAGCCTTCCCCGTCTTCGTCGTTCTCGTCGTCGTCGTCGTCGTCGTCGTCGTTCTCGTCGTCGTCGTCGTCGTCGTCGTCGTCGTCGTCGTCGTCTCTGCCCTTCCAGGCGGCCTTCCCCGTGTTCTGCCTGCACAAGCTCGCGGTGCTCCTGGTCTCCCTGCCGCCCCACCGGGCGCCACCGCGCCGCCGGACGGCACGCCAGGCACGGCCCCGCAAAGCCGGCGACGCCGCCGTCGCCGCCGGCGTCGGGCATGTCCCTCTACAGGAGGAACATGCAGAAGTAGTCAAAGGATAGTCAGGGGACGAGTGTTCTCGATTTTTGTTTGTCTTTGCTTTTTTAAGTATGGATCGACTATTTTGCACGTCTCGTCCGACGTCCGCCTGTAGGAGGACGTGCCCGACCTAAGCGCGTATCCAGCTGGTCGCCGCAGATCGGCGGCGCGCCTGGGGGGGGGAGGCGAGAGCCCAGACACCCCCGGGTCACGGAAAAATCATGGCGGGGAGTTTTCTTTTATATTTGTGTGTATATATTTATATATATATATATATATATATATATATAATTTCATCTACCTATATTTATGTATAAACCTATATATACATATATATATATATATATATATGTATGTATATATGTATATACATATATATATATATATATATATATATGTCAGCCTCTAGGGGGCCCTCCCGGGCCCCGGGGGGCGTCAAAAGACGCTCAGGATGAGAAGCCGCTCCCGAGGACTGGGTCCAGACCTCTGGGGGGCGTCGTCATGAAAGAATCACGGCGTCGGGGTCTGGGTAGAGGGGGCAGGCCTTCGCAGAAGGCGGCGGGGCTCTTCATAACCTCCCCGGCCTGCCCCGCCGCCAGCGACGGCGTCGTCGCCGTCGACGTCGTCGACGTGGTCGCCGCTTGTAGCTGGCTGGGGGTCCGCGGTGGCCCAGCACTGGCTCTGGCGGGCAGGGAGACGGGGGCGAGGTCCGAGGTTCTGGGTGTCAGTCGGGCCTGTCCCTCGACAGGAGGAAGGTTCAAAGATAGTCAAAACATTGTCTGGGGACTATGTTGAGTTTTCATTGACCATTTCGGAGTATTTTTTTGAGTATTTTTTATTTTTCGTCCAAAATCCGCCTGTAGGGGGACAGGCCCGACCGAAGTCGGGGTTCGAGGAGGTGTTTTTTTCTTGCTGGGCCGTTTTCGGGTCCCGGGGCCGTCAAAAACGGACCCAGGGTGAAACATTCCGCCAGATGGACCCCGGGAGGGGTCTGGAGAACGATCTTGAGCGGATCTGGTTGCATCCCCCGTCTTGACCGATGTTCTCGGGGCCCATCCAACTCAGAGGACCCAGCCGCCTCCAAGTGGCCGCAGGCGTCGTCGCCCTCGCCTCAATTAAGACATTAAGACAAATCTACATAAACATACGCTTTCGGAGCTTCGCGCGGTTTTCTCAGATCGGCGGCGGCCCTTCCTGGTGGCGCCTCCGGCGCCGCTTCTGGCGCGCTCTGCGCCAGGGAGGGGGTCCAGCTCCGATTCCAGAGATCAGCGCTGACCTCCGAAAGATTCTGTTTGGGCAGTTCTGCTGCTCCTCTGTCGACGTCGTCGCGGTCGTCTACGTCGTCGACATGTTCGCCTTCGTTGTCAACAGCAACTTACGTCGTCGTATGTCGTCGTCGACAGCGACCACATCGTCGTCACCGTCGACCAATTGTCGTCGTCATCGTCGATGGCGACATCCTCGTCGACGGCACTGTCGTCGTCATCATCAACTCCGTTTTCGAAGGCGGCAGCGTCGTCGTCGACCTCGTCGTGGATGTTGTCGTAGTCGTCGCCGCCGTCATCGAAGATCGTGGATTCAGATTCATAGCCGTTTCTGACTCTTTTGAGGGCTTCTGCGAAGGGCTCCAGGGCATCCGTGGGCCTCCTGGGACCTCGGCCTCCAGTGATCAACAGTCGACGTCAACGTCGCCGTTGTCCTGTCGTGATCATCGTCACCCTCATATTTGTCGTCAGCGACAACGTCGCTGTCGTCGACACCAATGTGAAGTGATGGAACACGAGTAGGCGGAAGAGGGGAAGGATGAGGGGGACCACAAAAGAGGGGATAGTACGGAAAGGATGAGGACTGAATCCAACTTGCTTGGGCCACAGAGCGCAAACGTCTCATAAGCAGGAGGAGGAAATGGAGGAAGAGGAAAAGGCATGAGGTGGCCAGGTCAGGCCACGACGGCGCAAGAGGGCGTCAAGCCAGCGTTCACCGAAGAACGAGACGCGGGAAGGAGGAGATGAGGAGGAGGAGGAGGAGAGGAGGAGGAGGAAGGAAAGGAGGAGGAGGAGGGAGGAGGAGAGGAGCAAGAGGGAGGAGTGAGGAGGAGGAGGGGAGGAGGAGGAGGAGGAGGAGGAGAGGAGAGAGGAGCAGAGGGGAGGAGTGGGGGGAGGGGAGGAGGAGAGGAGGAGGAGGAGGCGGAGGAGGAGGGGAGGAGGAGAGGAGGAGGAGGAGGGAGGGGGAGGAGGAGCAAGAGGAGTGGGGGGGAGGAGGAGGAGGAGGAGGAGGAGGAGGAGGAGGAGGAGGAGGAGGAAGAAGGAGGAGGAGGAGGAGGAGGAGAGGAGCAAGAGGGAGGAGTGGGGGGAGGGGAGGAGGAGGGTGACAGAAGAAAGGAAGCGGCTGCGCCTTGCTCCGTCGGCCCTCGGGCAGACGACGGGCCCAGTGAGCGCCCGCCCTCGCCAACGCGCCGCCGAGCCGCACGCCAGGCGCGGTTCCGCCGTCGACGACGTCGACGTCGTCGGTGACGTCGTCGACGTCGCCGACGTGGCCCTCGCAGACGTCGTCGCCCTCGGCGTCGTCGGCGTCGCCGTGCCGCCCGCGCCGAGTTCTTTGTGTCCGAGCCGGCGGAGCTGGCGAGGCACGTGGCGGAGGCGGGCCGCCGCCGCCCCTCCCCGGCCGCGGGGGGCGCGGCCACCGCTGAGCGCCGTCGACGGCGGCGTCGGCCTCGGCGTCCTCGGCCTCGCGGGCTTTGGCCGTCGGCGTCGACGATCAGAGGAGGAGGAGGAGAAGGGGAGGAGGAGGAGGAGGAGGAGGAGGAGGAGGTGGAGGAGGAGGCGGAGGAGGAGGAGGACTGGGAGGAGGAACGGGTTCGAAGTGGAACAAACTACATGAAAGTAGACGTTTTGCGCTCCGCCCGGGTTTCGTGGATCTGCGCTGGGCCCCCCTGGCGGCGCCTGCGGCGCCGCCCTTGCCGCGACCCTGTTTATGCTGTTTTGGATTCGTCTAAACAGGTGCCGATACCGCTGCGCGTCCCTCGTCGCTTCGGCTGGGCTCGCCTCGAAATCCTGGTCCGCGGTATCTGTATCGTTTGGCATCGGTATCGGGGAGGTGCATCCTTGAGTTTTCTCAGGATCCCTCAAACACTGCTCTGGCTTGCCACAGTGCCAAATGTGGTGCACCCTTCGGGGTAGCATGCATGATGCCTGCGCACTGATAGCCTTACGACGGTCTTGTTGACGCAGAACTGATGTAGGGTAGACGGCGTGTTGCAGGCATTCGATTTAGCAGTTGCAGAGTTGGGAACTAACGGTATCGGTACCTTTGGGTGTCCCTGGTCGGCGTCGCCGTCGGCGGCCGTCGGCCGTCGGCGAGGGCGTCGGCGACGGCGTCGGCGTCGTTGGCTCCGACGCTGGCGGCTTGCCCAGGGGGAAAGGCAGAGGGCGCGGGCCTTCTCTGAAGGCTCAAAACAACCGCTGAGAAGTTTCTAAGCCCTCTCTGAAGCCCCGCCGCCTTCTGCGAATCGAGGAGCAAGAAGCTGCAGCTGCATAAACATGAACTCTCGGAGTTCCGAGCGGGTTTTGTGGGATCGACGTCGGGCGCCTTGGCGGCGCCTCCGTCGCCGATCCGAGAAATCCGATCGGACCTCCAAGAAATTACGTGTGTGTATGCCGTCTTTTGCTCCTCCAGAGCAGGCCTGCCCCCTCCCATTTTCCCCTCGTCGCGCAGGAGGCTCAGAAGGCCCCTGAGAATGTGTCTAAGCTTGCTCCGAAGCCCCGCCGCCTTCTGAGAAGGACTGCCCCCCCTCACGTCGTCTCCGCGCAGGAGTGGTGGCTCGCCCGAGTGACCTCTTGGTGCGGGCTCGCAGCGCGATCGGATTCGGCGCCCGCACTGCCCCCGAAAGCCCCGCACCAAGGCTCACCGGTGCCCTGGGTCGCGCTTGCGTGTGGCCGATCAGGTCCCCCTTTCGGCGCACAGCCGACCGACGCCACCGTCGTCGCCGGTCGCCGACGCCGCAGCCGTCGTGCCCGTGGTCGTCTGCGGCACCAGCGGCCGGTGCCCCAGCGGGCGCCGCCGAGGAGGCCGCCAGGGACGGCGCTGCGCGCCTCCGTGCGGAGGCGTTCTCGGGCCTGGCACACTAAACAGCTCCAGTCCTCCTCCTCCTCCTCCTCCTCCTCCTCCTCCTCCTCCTCCTCCTAGCCGCGCGGCCCAGGTGGACATGCACCAGCGGCCGCTCGGCAGGCGGGGGAGGCCTCGGGAACCCCGACTTCGAGGCTGGCCCCCACCCGCCCCGATATCGCACTCACCCTTCACTCCACATTTCAGCTTCACATCATTCTTGTTTCTTCTCGCGCTGCTCGTCTGGGCCCTCACGTCGGCCTGCTTCGTGGGCCAGGACCTCAGCGAGCCAGACTGGATCGTCTGCTGCACAGAGGCGGCGCTCGGCAACTCTGGTCTGCTCGTCAGCATTACAGAGAGAGCGTCGGCTGTCAGCGGAGCGAGATTACATCAGCAGACGGCGTGTCAGGCTGTCAGCGGAGCGATTACATCAGCAGACGTGATGCGAATCTTGGTGTGGAATCCACTTTCCGTTTCTGATCGAGATCGTGAGTTAGAGATTCTGTATGCCTTCAAATCTATTGACGTACTTGTGCTCATCGGGACTCAACGCAAGTGTTCCCCGAGCGCTCCGTATCATGTGGAAGATCTCCCTGGGTTCAAAGTGGTCCATTGTGGGTGGTCTGCTAAAGGAGCGCTGACTAACTGTTCTTGTGGCATTGCTTTTTACTTGAACAAAAACACTGTACGTGCACGTGATGTAGTTCGCATCTGGACTGCACCGCCTGACATTCGTGGACGCGCAGCAGCAATACGAGTAAAATCGTTCTATGGTGATCTTTCGGTGGTGGCGTTGTACTACCCTCCTCGGTCTCGAGATCCACGCGAGCAGCAGCAGTTATCGACGACGATTTCACGTGTGACGGACTTTGGGCATCATGTGCTGTCATCTCTTCCGTGTCGTACGTTTCCTGTTGTGGCTACTGATCTTAATGACGGTATCGGGCTCGTGGGTGGTAAGCACGGTCACGTGATGGTCGAGAGCAAGGCCCTGGGGCCTTACGGAAGGGGAGTCGAACACCAGGCTGGGGGACTCATGAGAGAACTGGCTGAGACGTACGAGCTGTCGGTTTTAGATACTGTTTTCAGTGGAGGGCCTAGTTATTATGGGGTACCTACGAAGTCGACGACGACGGATCGGACTCCCTCGACTTCCCCACCTTCGGCGACGGCGGCTCGTCTGTTTGCAGCGTCAGGGAAAGCTAAGCAGCAGAGTTGTTCATGGATCGATCATGTTCTGATACCGTCGTCACACGTGCCGAGTGTACGACGATTCACCCAACCTTTTCGGACGGCACGCCGACTTCAGGCCATTCCTGACAGCCGGCCTCGAGATCATGTACCATTCATTCTTGAGATTGATTTACGTCCGTGTCATGTCGATCGTGAGGAGCGGAAAAGGTGGGACTTCGTGGGGCTCGGACAGGCACTTCGTAGTGAGTTCCATGCTGATGCCTTTCGCCAGTCAGTGGAACGCGCGATCGGCGAGGTTCTTGAGGCAAAGGGATGTGTCTCAGTTGAGCAGCTTGTCCAAGATGCTGAGTCTCTAGAGGCTGCTTGGCACGAACTAGTCGACCTCCTTCAGCGTCAGGGTTTAAGCATGTTCGAAGCAAGTCCCAGGGCCCTTCCTGCTGCTTATCAGGAGCTAGCTCGTGAGCGCGTTCGGCTTCTTAGGTTGCGTGGACAGGCTCGGGCTGCGGTTACGGACAATTTAGAAGATGTTCTAGCTCTGTCGCGTCTGACCCGTCTGTGTCGTGGGCTGCGGAGGCGTCTTCGTCAGCAGCGTGAGGCTCAGCTTGCAGAAGAACTTGCAGATGCTCACGCACGGGGCCTCATGTCTGAGGAGTGGCGGATCTGTCGACTCATGGCTGGAGCTGGGGTAGGTCCGAGACGGCGTAGGTTTGGACACATAGCTGCCTATACCCCGAGCATGCAGGAGTGGGTGGAGGATTTGGCGATGCCGTCGAGCAGTGGGGGAATGTCTGCGAAGCCGATCGACGGGGATAAGTTTTTGGAGCTTGCGTCGAAATACGACACGGCGGATTTTCCGACGACCGAGGAGGTGGAGTGGGGGAGGGCTGATCTGGACAGAATTTCCAAGGGGTTCCGCACTGCTCGTCGTCGTCGCGCCGCGGTACCGTGGAGCGTGCCGAACGAGGTATGGTCGTTACTTCTTTCTCAGCGCCCTGAGGGGCCAGATCGTGTTGCTGGACTCGGGGCCCCCCAACCTCGAGGACGGGGTGAGCTAGTTGCGCGGTGGGTAGCAGCCATACTAACTAAAGTTCGACAGCATGGCCGTTTAGTGGCCCAGTGGAATCAGTCATTCACGTACCAACTGCCCAAGGACAATGGGAAACTGCGGACCCTGGGAACCCGCCTTCTACATGGGTTATGTTCTTTTGGTAAAATGTGGGTGAAGACGGCCTCCAGACGGGCCAGGGACATCCCCTACCACGACTACGGATATTTGCCTCGGCGATCGCGTACGGGAGCTGTGAGGGCCACTGCCGCCCTAACCTGGAGGGCCCAACGGGGCCGACTGTCTACGGTGGATACCAAACATGATATGCGAAATGCGTTCGGGTCTGTTCAACACAATACACTTGATGCTGCTGTTGCTCGTATATATGATCCTGCTGATGCTGACATCCTTCGTCAGCGCCATCGTGCTGCTTGCTTCATGGTGTGTGCTGAGGGGGAATCGAAGGTCTTTCAGAACTCTGAGGGGAACAACATGGGGGACTCAAATGCGGCCACCGTTTTCCAGGAGGCGTTCGCGCCGCCGATCCGTGCCTGGCAGGAGGCGCACCACAGCGACCAGGCCAGCCAGCTGCAGGGAGTGTGTACCATCTCGGGGACACGCTGCGATTTGTCTCTGAGAATTTTTGCTGACGACGTCAATAAGACCCACGTCGTCCAGGATCTTACCAGTGCACGTCGTACCATTTACAAGTCTGACAGACTGTTGAACTCTCAGCTGTCGCCTCACGGGATCTACCAGAGTGATGGGAAAAAGCAAGTTCTGCCACACTACGTCGGGCATGGTGCCAACCGCTTCACACGAGCAGCGTTTCAGGCTGGGGGTAATCTACCAGGGCTCGTCCTGCCTGTGGTGCCGTTCCTGGGTACTTTGTTCGAGTCTTCGGGTTCCTGGAGCTCCGAGGTGTCTGCTCGCTGTGCCGCTGTTGTCAGAGGGTGGGCCCACATGAGACGCTTCTGGACGGAATGTACGGCCTGGCGTTCGAAGAAAATGGCTTTTCGTAGCAACGTGATCGGGGCGGCGGTGTCTGGACTCACGGCCGTGGTGCTCTCAGAGTCTCAAGAGGCCCGATTGGACTCCATCGTTCTTAAGTACCTGAAGGTGTTGCTGGGGGGCGTTGCTGTTAAGGTTCCGATGGTCGCGGCTGACGGGTCCGAGCATGTTGTGATCCGAACCCCTCCGGCCATCCAGATCTGGAAACGTGCGGGTCTTGTTCCGATTCCCTTGGAGCTACGGGTTCAGAGACTTAAGGAGTGGCAGAAGGTGGCGAGGTCCCCCGTCTGGCACGTCCAGCAGCTCACTGCGGTCTTTGGGAAGCTCGACTTTGAGGCCCCGACGCCGTCGCCCTTCGAGTGGTTTCCCTCGGCTCAGGTTCACCTCCAGGACACGTCGAAGACCAATCCGTGGGCCCGTCAGTTTTTTCGGGACCTCGAGTACCTCGGGCACACGGAGGAGGGGAGGAATGTCTTGGAGTTGACGGGCGGGGACTACCTAAACGTGTTCAGAAATGACCAGGATGCGTTTCATGCGTTTCAGAAGTTCGATGTCCAGCAGCTGAGGGCCGAATGGCTCCTTCGTGAGGTTCCTGTTGCCGAGGCCCCTCCTGGCCCAGGTGAGCTCGCTGCGGGCGATCACGTCTGCACCCTGCTTACGGGAGACGGGCTTTCATGCGATCGTCGCTTTCAAACTCGTCGTGCGCTTCTTGCTCACCAGCGCCAGGCCTCGGGTGGCCAACACGGGGTCCCTTCGCTGGTCTCTAAGCTCGTGGTTACGAATCAATGTATCGCTTGTTCGTCGACCTTTCGATGCCGTGACACCGCTGTTCGACACCTCGTGAATGCGTACCAGTATGGGCGTTGCCGCGTGGACTCTTCGAAGTATGATCCTCCGATTGTGGACCCAGATATCAGGATATGTCCCCAATGTCAGGAGTCGTTTGAGTCTCTCGAGCAGTTGCAGAGGCACTTAGTCTCACACTTGCCACTTCCACTACCAGAGTTTGTGTGGTATGTTCTCGGCGGTCCCTGCTGCGAGCTCGTCCGTCGTGAGCGAGTCCAGCAGGCGTCGGCCTCCACCCGCGTCCGAGGGACGAGGAGACCGCGTGGCGAAGAAGGGCGCGCAGCGGCAGGGGAAGCAGCGCGTGCCCAAGGAAGAGCTCGAACAGCTGGAGACGCTAGAGTTGGAGCAGATCAAACGTATCGTTCCAGTGGTCATGAAATTGTTGCTAAATGTGACGATGAGGCAGCGGCAGTCAGAAGCAGTCTTGCTGGTCACGCTGGTGATGCCAGAGAATGCGATCCCCGTTCAGAGGAGCAGGGCACGCGTCAAGGCGCGGGTGGAGTCCGCTCAAGACCTTCGCGCCCGACAGAAGGAAGAAGACATCGCCCAGACGGGCACCATCTCCCTCGCGTGCTTGGTCGGCCTGACGGAGGGGTGCACAGAGGCGGGCCAGTCGGTAGGCGCCGCCAATGCAGGCAAGCTCGCAGCGTGGCGCCAGGAGGTGTCAGCGCTGAGCCTGCCCGAGGTCTCGCAGAAGTACCCGTTCGCCAAGGTGCAGACAGCCCACAAGAGCGACACCGTCAAGATCTTGATGACAGCGGATCCTTCCTTGCACGTGTTAATCGACTGCTTGGTGCAGCTGGGGGCGGAGAAAAAGGTCGGGGTGGCGCCGATGAACCATATGGAGCGGGTGCTACAATCGTTTCTGATGGACGGCGAGATGGACGCATAAATGTTCATGGTGAGAAGTTCGATTGCAGCCGCAGGACACGAACATTTGCTTCCCGCCGAAATTTGCCCCGCCAGATTTTGCCTCCCGCGCGGCTGCCGCCATCGCCATCATTATCATCAGCATTCGACTCGAATGATGAAGCTTCTGCGACGGCATCTGCTCGTCCTCCCTTGTCACGATGTACTGCGACGTCCAGCGACGTGAGGGTGCGTGCATCGTGTGCTTCGAGGGCGTCGGGAACTCAGACTTCGGGGTCCTTGAGGGCGAGGCGTGAGGCTCGCCCGCCTGCCGCCGCTGAGGCCGCCGTTTCTTCCTCTCCTCCTCCTCCTCCTCCTCCTTCTAAACGGGCTAGGAAGCACCAGGACGCTGTTCGGGTTTTTCGGAGTGCGGGCTTCGGCGAGAGCCTGTCGGGGTCCGCGGCCCGTCTCCTGGGGTACAGTGTGTAGTGCGTGTTGTGCCTAGGGTTTTGAAACTCTGTTAGGCTTCAGGGCGGGCTGGAGGCCCGAATTCGCGGCAGTTATGTCGGTCCTAGGGCGCTTGATTCACTTCGGATAAACTATTGGCCCCCAGAGGTGTCTGTCTGTCCTCTCCTCCTCCTCCTCCTCCTCCCCCTCCTCCTTTCCTCCCTCCTTCCTCCTCCTCCTCCTCCTCCTCCTCCTCCTCCTCCTCCTCGTGAACAAGTTGCGGTTTTTCATTGTCTTCGGCCTCTGGAGGCCCTCGCTGGGCCCCTATAGAGGCCGTCGAAAACGATTCAGTCTGAACAGCTGGGTCGGGACTCCCGGCGATCCTTCAGTGAGAAACCAGGACACCGGATCTCTGAGTGTGGCCACAGCAGAATTCGCGTGCACAGCACATCTTGCACCTCCCAGACGTGCACCACACAGCTTACGCCACACAGCCTGCACCACACAGCTTGATTACACCACGTGGTCGACACACCCAGAGTCAACCAGAAACTGCTGCCCGGGGTTCACCTTCGAGGTCCCCACGGGCCTGCGCGCCTAGAGCGCGTCGATCCCACGGAGCCGAAGCACGGCGACGACGCAGCTGGCCGCACGCTTCCCGTGGCGGCCAAGCTCCGCGAGCGGCAGCAGGGGCAGAGGCGAGCAGCCGGGGCAGAGGTGCGGCGCCTCCAGCGGGGCAGGCGCGAGGCCGAGCGTGGGCGGCCCGCCTCTGCGCACAGCTGCTTGGTGAAGGCGCTCGCGCAGACTTTCGTCAATCCGCTCGTCCGATGGTCGTCGTCGTCGTCGTCGTCGTCGTCGTCGTCGTCGTCGGCGCCGCCGTCGTCGTCGTCGTCGTCGTCGTCGTCCGTCGCCTGTCCTTCGCCACTCGCGTCGCTGGCTGCCCGTCGCCGCCGCCGTCGCTTTCGCCGCCGGCGCCGGCGCCGCCTTCGCCATCGCCGCCGCCCCTGTTGTCGCGGGCGCCGCCGTCGCCGCTGTCCAGGCGCTGACGGTGGTCATCGTCACGGGCTTCGGGTGTATGTGCGGCGCGCTCCACTGGGCCGTCTTCGCGCCGCTCGCCGCAGCAGCAGCGGGCGCGCGCGCGCGCACCCCGCGGCCGCTGTCGCAGCCGCCGTCACCATCACCGACGTCGCCGCCGCCGCCGTCGCCGTCGCAGTCGCCGCCGCCATCGCCGGCGCCAGCGCGGGCGTCTTCGTCCTCGTTGTCGTCGTCGACTCCGCGCGGACCCTCGACAATTTACAGTCGGGGCGCCGAAGAAGGAACCATTTTCGTTGGGGAAGGGGCTCGGTGTTCCTTTATTTGTGCGCAGCTTGCCTAAGGTTTTCCTTAAGTTTTCAATGGGCAATCGAAGTTTATTACTTCATGGCAAAACGGACCTCGTTTCTTATTTACGCAGGGTTCCTTAGGTCAACGCCTCGACTGTAACTATGTTTGTGCCGTTTGTCTCCGATCACCGTTGTCATCGACGAGGCCCCCCGACGAATGCCCGCGCGGTGCCCGCCCCTTTCTTGCCTCCGCTGGTCCGTCTGCCTGCGGGTCGGCTGACCTGCTGTCCGCTGTCTGCCTGTTTTTGTCCGGGCGTGCGAGGAGGAGGAGGAGGAGGAGGAGGAGGAGGAGGAGGATAATGATCAGGAGCAGGAGCAGGAGGCGGGGGAGGAGGAGGAGGGGGATGGGGAGAGGGATGGGAGCAGGAAGCTGGGATGGGCACACGGGGCAAGCCAAGTGCGCTCGCGCCACACCTGACATCATACCCCTCCCTGCCATCCCTGGCCATTGCGCTATTGTTTCCTACAATCGCGCACGCGAGTTAGAAGTGGCGGGCCTGTACCCCCCCCCAAAAGACCAGAACTGGAACCGTGTCGCGCGGCGCAATCGGAAAAAAGGAAGCTGCGTATAGAGCTTTACTGGGGTTTGGCCCGACGGTGCATAGGAGCGGCGGTGGGCGTCGCGAAAGCCCTCGTAGCCCCCTCAGTCGTGGAGTTCGACAACGAATTTGCGGGCGCGCTTGGATGGACAACCGCTCCGATGAGATCATCAATGGGGCCCTCAACGAGTTGGGGGGGCGTCGGCAGTGCATCGCCGTGCGGGCCAGGAGGTGAACAGACGAGGGCTGCCCTTGCACTGGTTCGAGATGCCGCTGCCGCTGCCCCGTTTTCGGAAAGAGAGGCCCGCCCCGCGAGAAGCCCTCGCGGCGCTTCTGCGCGCGGGCATTCGCTATGGTCACAGTAAGGGCGCCGGGAACATTGCACCGTTTGGCTCGGCTTCCATTCCCTTACCAGGTCGCGACCTGGCGGGGGTGGACATCTACGACGTCTTGCCCGAAGCCGCGTCGCACAAGCTCAAGCGGCTTCGCGGCGCCATTTTTCTCAACGGCGAGGAGCGCGCATTACGCATCGAGAAGGAGAGGTTGCCCAACCTTTGTCCTGACCCAGCGCTGGAGGAACATCCTGCTACGTGGGGGTGTTTTTTTTTTGTCGAGAACTGCGCGACGGGGGATTGGCGCGTTGGACTCGAACTTACACCGAGAGGGTTGGTCTGTTCTTCGTGCGCAAGAAGTGCGGCGATTTACGATTCATATGTGATGCACGAATGAGCAACGTCCGGCTTGATATTCCAGATGCCATCCAGCTCGCTACTGGGGACCCCCTTAGCCGCCTGGAGGCCAGCCAGGACAAGGTCATCGACGCGGCCACCTTCGACATCGAGGACTACTTCCACGAGCTCAGGATCGACGAGGCGCTGTCGTAGTATTTCGCACTGCCGCCAGCCCGAGCATCGTCGTTAGAGTGAAAAACATCAACGGCATCAGGGTGGACCCGCAGGAGCTCATCTAACCGGCGCTGCATATGCTGCCGATGCGCTTCTTCTGGGCCATGTGGGCTGCGCAGCTGGTTCATGAGGAACTTATGCTGCGCGCTGGTCTGCCGCCTCGGCTCTTGCGAGATGGCGCGCCACCGCCAGGAGTAGATGGTGGGGCCGCGCGTTTGGCATGCGTTGACAACTTGGGAGGCGTCGGCCGTGACAGAGACGAAGTTCAAGAGCTACATGGACGCGCACTCGATGGCGCGCGGAAGGCGGGGTTCCAGGTCCACTAGATCGAGCAGGCCAGCACCTCCATGGACATCGTGGGCGTGCATTTGGATGGCATGAGGCAGGCGGCCACTCTCTCGTCGCAGCGTGTGTGGCGCCTTTATGCAGGACTGCGTGCCCTCGCACGGCGAGGCCGCTGTGCAGGGGGGAAGTCGCGGGCCATGCTGGGGCACCTGTGCTTCGCGTCTTCACTGCAGCGCCCATGCGCATCGCGCATCGCGGCCGCCTTCGCCGTCGCCGGGTCCGCGGGGGACGAGGCCAACAACGCGTGGCCGAATCCTGCCGCTGGTCTACGCGGACCTCGGGGCGGGCTGGCTGGACCAGGTGGTGGCGACCGACGTCAGTCAGGTTGGCCTTGGCGCTTGTGCTGCTGAATGGCCGCCCGATGCTGTCAGACTCGCAGGTCGCCAGGGCGAGCGCTGGAGGTTCAGAAAGGACCCGCATCGCAATCGCCGAGAGGTCGCCTTGGCCGGCCACGAGATGGGCGAGCCCCCGATCGACGGGGGCGGCAACCTCATCGATGACGACGGGGGGGCGGCCTGACTCGCGCGCGACGGCTTCCCAGACATCCACCTTGCCTCGGCTGCCGTTGCGAAGTGGACCGCGGCGGCTAAGCGGCCGCGCGGCGAGCATGAGGGGCCGTCCGCGCCAAGGAAGGGCGAGGAGTCATGCCGGGCTTCCGCCGTCTCCGACCATCTGCGGGCTAGTTGTGGCTCTTCACATTCTGGGGCGCACGGACGGGGGAATCGCGTGGACTCCGCGTTCGAGACGTCGTCCCGCCCGCAGTTGGCTTCGGGCCAGTGCGCCAGAAGTGGTCGCCCATCCTCAGGCCCTCCGACGACGACGGAGACCTGATCAAGACGGGCGCGTGCGACGACACCGCGACGCTCGACCACGGGCACACGCAGTCCGCGGGCCACTTCTTCGAGCAGCGCCGCAGAGGCGCGCTGCCGAAGGGCCCGCTGTGGACGTTCTTGCAGGTGGAGCTTGGCGACCTCATCGCGCAGACCGTAGAGTTGCGCCACCTCGAGAAGATAGGCATCGCGCCGCGCAGCCTGTGCCACGCGGGCCCATCTTGGGACGCGATCGCCGGCAGGAGATCGCTGCTGGAGGTTCAGAGGCGCCGGCGCTGGGCCAGCGTCAGCTCGCTCGCCAGGTGCGAGAAGTCCAGCAAGGTCAAGTCTTCCTCGACGTGGTCATCGCACCCCGACCGCCTGGCTAGGCCGAGGCGACGTCAGCCTCGATGTCGTCGCGGGCGCGCCGCGGGGATCGGCGGGGCCATCGCGAGGCGTGGCATCTCGTCGCTAGAGGTTCGACCTTGGCACGGACATTTTCTCGCCGGGCGCGTTGCCAGCGCTGCTGCGATTGATGGGCGCGGGCAGCGTGCTAGAAATCTTCATGGCTACGCCGTGCCGCTCCTTCAGCATGGCTAGACGGGCTCCGCGGTCCCCGCCCATGCCCAGCGCCGTCCGTTCTCCTGCGAGGATTCGGGGCCTCCTAGATTGATCCGAGAAGGGTCGAAAGCTGCGCCTCGAAGGCAACGGGCTCGCTAAAGTAACATGATGGTTAGTTAGGCAGGCACTTCGATATAACATCCCGTTCACGATCGAAAACCCCGCCTCCTCCATGTTCTGGGGCGTGCCTTTTTCTGAGCGGCCTCCGCAATTCGAAGAATGCGAAAACCATCGTTTTTGATCAGCGCCACGCTGGGGGCGACTCCAGGAAGCGGACCTCCATCCTCAAGTCCCCCGATTTTGTCGACGCGCTCCTAGACCACGAGTGCACTGGCAAGGCAGGTACATGTTCGCGTTCGGGTAACCCTCAAGAACACCTCGAGGGAAAAGAGTCAGCTAGCTCGAAGACGGATCGAGCGAAACACCATCCTCCGTAGTTGCATTCGGTCATGGCACAAGCTTTCAGATCGTTGTGGGCTCAAAAGCACGTGGTTGGTGCTTCGTCTTCATTTCATTCCAGGCCGAGACTTACGGCTTCTCCCTCCGCAGCCCGCCCGAAGCCAAAATACGTTTGAAGATGCGACTCTCTTCTTGATGCGGCACGGACAGTTTCAATCGATGTCAGTGGCGTATGGTGGCAAGCTACGCAATGCATCGCTCTGGGATATCATTCTCTTGGCCGCGTTAAAGCACCATGAGCGCGTGCGCAGCAATGATGTCAGAGGGGCCGTCCAGTGAGACGAGTAGGGGGAAGGTTGCAGGAGCTTGGCGTGCCTCGCCCGTTGCCTCGCTCGTAACCTTTTGTCGTTCCCGACCCAGACCTCCCTGCGACGCAGTTTCGATTGATTTCGGTGGCGTCTGGCGGCAAGCTACGCCATGCACCGCTCTGGGATATCATCAGATTGACAGCCTTAAACCATCATGGTGATGATGATGATGCGGACGATGATGACGACGATGATGCGGGTGATACTGATGACGATGCGGGTGTTTCTGATGATTATGATGGTGGTGATGATGGTGGTGGTGGTGACGGCGCTGCCGCTGGTGATGATGCTGGTATTAATTTTGATGTGGGGCCTGATGATGTTGAGGATCGTGACTTTGATAATGATGACGATGGTGATTGTGCTGATGCTGACGGTGACGTCGTTTACGAAGATGGTGCTGACGATAATAACAATGATGATGAAAAAGAAAGGAATGGGGGATGCTGACAATAATCATGGATGTGATGTTGCTGCGGGTGGTGATGCTGGTGGCGATGAGGATACTGTTGGTGATGATGGTGGTGATGGTGATTATGAGTGTGATCGTGCTGGTGATGGTGTTGGAACGAATGCGGATGCTCATACTCATGCTCATGCGTGTGCTCATGGTATTGTTGGTGATGATGTTGGTGATGCTGGTGGTGGTTGTGATAATGCTGATGGTGCTGATGAATTTTGGTGGTGTTGATGATGCTGATAAAGAAGATGATGATGGGGGTGTTGATGGTGGTGGTTGTGATGATTGCCATGAGGACGACGAGGAGGAGACGCTTGGGCGAGGAGCGGGAGGAGAGGTGGGCACGAGGAGGTGGACGGGGAATGGGCGGGAAGAACCGCAACGGGGTATGAACAGGAAGGGGTGGAGGGAAACTTTGGGGCGTGAGGGTACGAGGAGGAGGAGCAGGAACAATAATTCGAACGGCCCAAATCGTCACAGCATCTCCGACCTCATTTTTGCGCCACGTTTTCCTCCACCCTCATGTTCCTTTTCTGGAATGGAAGAGCGAGAATGAGAATAAAGAGGAGGTCGAGGAGAAATACAAGGATTGGGAGGAGAAGGTCATGGGAATGAGGAGGGCGACTAGGAGGATAATGTTCATAAGTCGGAGTGTGGACGGGTGAAGGAGCAATGGGCGGAACAGTGTAGAGGAAGCGGGTGTGTGCGGATTGTGCGTGCAGCGTATATGTGCCTTTTTTGTTTGTCATTTCTCCCCCTCTTCGTTGTCTTTTCCCTGCTCTCCCCAACATCGTCATTTTTTCCCCATGCTGCCCTCTTGTCCTGCCTTCTCCTTCAACTCCTTCATCCTTCTCCCGCCTCCTCCCCGACAGAGGTCGGGTCAAACCAAAAGGCTGGTCCGTGAACGGTCGTGCGTCAGTGCGACCTACGTGCGTGGGGTTATGCGCGGCGAGTAAGCGTATTGTATGCCATTATGCGAAGGACGAGGGGGGGTAGGATGGGCGCTCTTCACGTCTGCGAGCTGCATTCGACGAGCGTGCTGCGGTGCTTGCGGTCCAGTGAGTCCGCTTTGCACAACTTGTCACGTGCGATAGTTGCGAACCATGTTCGTTCACAGTAGTGTCCCGTCGACCGTCGTCGTCGCCATCGCCGTCGCCGGTCATCGTCATTGGGTCAACAGTCGTCTGGCCAGAGTCGTTCTAGAATTTGCCCCCAGGCCCCCCCCAGTGTCTTTCTTGGTCATCTTCTCGAGCCGCGTCTCTACGTCGTTGCTACTGCTCTCGTCGCCGCCGACGTCAAAAAATAATTCAAAAATAGCCTGGGGACTATTTTTTGATTATTTGTTGATTATTTTGGTGTATTTTTTCAGTTTTGTTTCGCCTAAAATCCCCCTGTAGGGGACACGCCCGACTTCACGCAGAGGCCCCTTTGCCGCCGCCAGCGCCGGCGCTCCTCGGGACGCGAGCGCCGGATCAAGCAGTGGCGAAGCGTCTGGGCTTCCCCGTGGGCCCAGCCTCAGTGGGCCCTGGGAACGACAGGGCAGTTTTTAGCAGTTCCGCTTTGCAGTTTTTTTGCCAGTTCAGACGCCGTTTTTTTGCCGGTTCCGTCGCGGTTCCGTCGCCTCCATATCGGGCGCCGGAGAGGCCGCCGCCGCCGCCAGCGCTCCCCGGGACGTGAGCGACGGATCAAGCAGTGGCGAAGCGTCCAGGCTTCCCCGTAGGCCCAGCCGCCCAGCAAGTCATGTTCTAGTAACCTTTTGTGGTCTGCACGAAATGTTCTCGTAACTGGATGGGGCTGGTTTGCTCTAGACACTTGGCATCGGCGTTCTGTTCTGAGAGCATTGATTTCGTTCTCAGAACATGTTTGGGTTCTGAGAAGATGTCGTGGTAGGCCTATAGGAATGCCGGGACGGTCAGTCCCCGCTCAATCACAGGAGGGAAAGGTGCCGATATCGCATCTCTTCTCTCCGAGATCCTGGCATCTCGATTTTTCGGGCCAGGCGTTTTCGCTCCCTTTCGGGTCCTTGGACCCTCATGGGTCGATGCGGCTCGAGAAATGAGGCAGAAAGCTGGGGTCTGGGAGCCTGGTCCTGATAGTTTGCGATGCTTTCTCATGTGTTTGGGCAACGCCAGATCTCAGGGCTTCCCTCGTGTTCCTCTCTTTGGGCCTCCTGGGAGGCCCTCGTCGCCACCGCTGGGATTTGCCTCGAAGTAATGATCGGAACGCACCCCCGGGAGGGGTCCGGGGAGTAGCGTTCTCGGTAGCTTTTGACTTCCCCCCAGAGCGGGGCCTACTGTGCGCTGTGCGGGCATTCTCGGTCGTGCGTAGAAGCGCCCACTTCCCCGCGCGGCTTTGGCCTCGCTGGCAACCCGCGTGAGCCATGGCGTAAGGTGGCCACGTCGTCTCGCACAGGGTGCGTTTCTGTTCGTCCTCCATCGTTTGTGCCAGCCCGATGTGCTCATCTCGGTGGCCACATGTGAGCCCCACCCCCACCACCCGCGATTTCTACCGGGGGGTGGGCGTTCCTTTCGCTCGGGGGGGTGGGGGGGTCGGGTCCACATGTGCCCACCTATCACCGTCCTCACCCTGGATTTGGGGTGCACCTGCGCCCGCACTGACAGCTTGGCACGCCCCGAAGTTCTTCACGGCCTGAGAGCGCTCCCGCTGCCTCGCGGCCCTACGTCCCGACCCCTTCTTGCCCCCTGCCTTCCCCCTCCCTCGTGCCCAGTTCGCTTCCGACGTGCCCCGCCGATAGCCGACCGCCCACCAGATCCAGCTCGCCGCTGCTCAAAACAGTGTGAGCCCGTGTCGGCCCCCACTACTCTGCGCCGCCGCCCCGCCGCCGCCCCGCCGCCGCCCCGAGCTCCCGCTCTGCCTCCGCCGCCGCCTCCGCCGCCCACGCTTGTCGGGCGGGGCCAGAACGGGGCAGAGAAGTGCTGGGCCACCACTACGTATCTTGCTAGGCCACTCCAGTCGGCGGAGATCGCTCCGGAGCGTTCAGGGTGCTCAGGCTCGCTCGTTGCGCCCGATGCGCCCTCCAGCTCACCATCCAGACCTCGGAGAGAGATCCCCGACGTGCCCCGATCCGCTTCTGACCCCGTCCCGGCCTCGCCACACTTCGCCCCTCGACGCCGACGCCTCCGCCGCCCAAGGGATGCTACGTCTTGGCTTCTGCTCCGCACGGGGCCCCCGACTCGGCCCCACCCTCCACCCCGGGGCCGCTGCTCCGGCCAGCGCCGTCCTAGGACTGCCCCCGGGGCCCGGCCAGGGCCGCCAGGGGCCGAGCACGGCCAAGGCCTGCTGCCGTCGTGGCCTCGTGAGCGACGCGGGCCTTCGCCGCCAGCGCCGTCCGCTGCCGTCGCCGTCCGCCGCAGCCCGCCCGGAGCCGCCTGCGGCGAGGCGTGGTGCTCAGCGCCAGCGAGGCGCCGCCGCTGGCACTGGTGCCCCCAGCGCGGGGAGGGGGGGCTTCCCGCCGCCACTGCCGTCATGACGGCGGCGTCGTCGGCGTCGGCGTCGGCGCCGTCGTCGGCGCAGTCGTTCGGGGGTTCGAAGATGGGGTCCTGAGGGATGGGGTCTTCAGGATGGGAAGGGGTCCAAGGGCTTATCCTTGAAGCACCGACAGTCGTGGTGGTCGTGGTTGTCGTGGTCGTCTCCGTCGCCGCCCGCCCGTCGCCGCCGATGTGGTCGTCGTCGCCGCGCCGCTGCCCTCTTCGCCGCCGCCGTCGTCGTGGTCGATCGAGGATTTGCGTATGGTGGGCCGGGGCTCTTGGGCGCCGTTGGGCCCCGTTCTAGCATCGGGGGCGGAGGCGCCGCTTTGTTGCCGCGGGTGGGCCCGGCTCATGATTCTGGCCAGAGCACGCTTCAGGACAGGTCTGGGGCCGGGCGTCGTCATCATCGTCGTCGTCGTCGATTTCGCCGCTTCCGCCGCCGTCGTCCTCCATCCTCCTCCCGCTGCCCTTCTCTTTCCTCCCTTCTCCTTCCTCCTCCTCCTCCTCCTCCTCCCCCCTCTCTCCCTGAATCCCACCCCCACATTCCTTCCCGTCCTCCTTCCCGCCCCCCTCCTTCCCGCCCCCCTCCTCCTCCTCCTCCTCCTCCTCCTCCTCCTCCTCCTCCTCCTCCTCCTCCTCCTCCTCCTCCTCCTCCCACCCCTCCTCCCACCTCCTTCCCCCCTCCCTTCGCATCCCTCCTCTCCTCCCCCATCCCTCTGCCTCCTCATTCTCCTCCACCTTATTCTCAACCTCCTCCTCCTCCTCGTCCTCGTCCTCGTCCTCCTCCTCCCGCCCCTCCCCCCGTTGCTCCCGTGAGGCAGACGATGGGGTGGGCGGCGGGGGGAGCTGAGGGGTGCTTCGCGCCGCGCCGAAGGGTGGAAGTCGGGCCTGTCCCTCTACAGGGGGAACATTCAACAATAGTCAAAAAATAGTCTGGGGAGCATTTTTACAGTAGTTTTTGAAATTTTTGGAGTATTTTTGTTGGCCATTCTTTTTTTTTCGTCGACAGTCCCCCTGTAGGGGGAGCACGCCCGACTTCGCCAAAGGGTGGACGTCGGCAGCAGAGGGGGCCGCCGCCCCGCCGCCAGGCGCAGGCCGCGGCGGCGACGGCGGTGCGCCTGGTGGTGGTCCTGGTGGCGCTGACGGTGCAGGCGCGGCCCGGCACGGGTGCGGCGGGGGACCGGGGATCGGGGGCGGAAAAGAGGGGGGTGATGACCAGGGGGGGCTGGATATCATGGCGGGGGCCATGATATTTCCCCAGGGGGGGGAGGAGGAAGCGGAGGAGGAGGAGGAGGAGGAGGAGGAGGAGGAGGAGGAGGATAGAGAAGAGGAGGAAGTGGAGGTCGAGGAGGAGGTCGAGGGGAGGAAGAGGAGGAGGAGGTCGAGGAGGAGGTGGAGGGGAAGGAGGAGGAGGAGGAGGAGGAGGAGGAGGAAGAGTCGCCGAGAAGCGGGGCCGCTCCATTTGAGGAACGGTGGAGGTGTCTGCCGGCTCCCGATCATTGTGTTCGGTCGGCGGTGTAGTCTAGTAGAGCCGAATGTGCCAGAGTTGGACGAGTAGGAAAAAGAAGGAGGCGGACGAGGACGAGGAGCAAGAGCAGCACCTGGAGGGGGTCCCTCCCCCCGCAGCAGGCCGCGAAGGCGAGTGGAGACAACGGTATGTGGCCTTCGGGGTGGCCCCGCTTTGGAGCAACAAGATACTAAACATGATGTGTCGGAGGACCGCGCTGTTTTTGGGGGATCGGCGCTGGGCCCCCCTGGCGCGGTCCAGCCGCGCGCCAGGGAGGGGGTGCCAGCGCCGATCCAACGAACCCGTGTCGACCTCCGAGAGATTCTGGACTCCTCGCGTATCCCCACCAGCCCATCCAGAAACAGATCGCCAAGAAGTTGTTCGAACCAGGGCAGCCTAGAAGCATGCAGTGGAACAACCAGCTTGAAAGTTTTTCGGGGGCGCTGAAAAGGCGTGTCATGCGTTGAATTAT
>CAUYUJ010013258.1:37500-80000 GCA_963575745.1 Prorocentrum cordatum
CGCGATCCTTGTGAGGGTTGTGCCGACATGGGTGGGTCGGACGCATGCGGGCGGCGTCCGTTGCAACCTTCGGCGGAGCTCTTTAAGGGGCCACGATCCTCGTGAGGGGTGTGCCGAATTCAGAGGGTCGGGCGCATGCGGGCTGCGCCACTGACCCATGGGCCCGAAATCGGCGGGGGAGGCTCGTGCGAGGACGGCCGCAGGGACCTTCGGTGGAGCCCCCTTATGTGGCAGCGGAGCGTTTGCGGGGTGTGCCGAATTTGGTGGGTCGGACGCGCGCGGGTGGTGCCCTTAGGACCTTCGGTAGAGCCTATCTATGAGATCACGATCCTCGTGATGGGTGTGCCGAAATCGGTGGGTCATACGCATGCGGGCGGCGCCCCTGAGACCTTCGGTGAAACTGTTTATGTGGCCGCGATTCTCGTGAGGGGTGTGCCGAAATGAGTGTGACGGGCCCATGCGGGCGGCGCCCCTGGGACCTTCGGTGGAGCCCCGTCTATGTGGCCGCGATCCTTGTGAGGGGTTTGCCGGAGAGGGTGGGTCGGACGCTTGCGGGCGGCGCCCCCTGTAACTTTCGGTGGAGCTCCGTATGGGGCCACGATCCTCGTGAGGGGTGTGCCGAATTCAGAGGGTCGGGCGCATGCGGGCGTCGACCCTGGGACCGTCGGCGGAGCCCCCATTATATTAAAGGGGCCACAATCCTCGTGAGGGGTGTGCCGCGACGCCACTGTGGCCTTCGGTGGAGCTCCCCATGGGGCCACGCAACGTGTGAGGGGTGTGCCATATTGATGCTGCTGACGATGATGCTGATGCTGATGATGATGACGGTGATGATGATGATGATGATGTTGATGATGATGATGATGATGACGATGATGGTGATGGTGATGATACTGATGATGATGTTGATGATGATGATGATGCAGATGATGATGATGATGATGATGATGATGATGATGATGATGATGATGGTGGTATTGATGATGATGATGGTGATGCTGAGGATGAGGATGCGGATGAGGAAGCCGATACAGATAATGACGCGGATGAAGATGATGATGATGAGGATGATAATGATGATGCGGATGAGGATGAGGATGGCGATGGTGATCGTGATGGTGATGGAGATGGAACGGGTATGAATGATACTGAGTATGGTGATGATTGCAATGATGCTTGATGATGATGATGATGATGTTGATGATGATGATGATGATACTGATGATGAGGATGATGATCATGTTGATGATGATACTGATGATGAGGATGACGACGATGACAGTAACGACGAACACGATGACAATTATGATGATGCTGATGAATGTGATGTTGAATGTGACGATGATACTGATGAGGATGCTGATGATGATGCCGATGCTGATGATATGATGATGATGACGATGATGATGATGATGATGATGATGATGCTGACGATGATGATGATGATGATGATGATGATGCTGATGATGATGATGATGATGATGATGATGATGGTGATGCTAACGATGACGACGACGATGATGATGATGACGATGATGATGGTGATGATGATGATGATGGTGATGATGATGCTGATGATGAAGAAGGATATGCTGGCATTCAAAAAACAGAGTCGAATAGCATAGGCAGGGACTTGAGGGAGGAGGAGGGACAGGAGGAGGCGGAGCAGGAACGCGGGGCGCTGTATCTTCAAAACAAGGGCACAAGACCACAGGATGGTTGGGAAATACTATGCCCCAGGGATTATTATCAGGGCCACAGGGTTAGGCTCGTGTCGTATCGACCGGCGGCGACCCCGCCGAGTCGCGTTCAACGTTGAGCTCCAGTGGCGGCCCAGAATGGGCCGATGTTGTGCGATCCGACGTTTCGGAAGCCCCCGATCGTTCCAGGTTGAACGACCCCCGCGGTGTCAGGAACCAACGCTGGGGCCGTCACGACACGAACCTGCCGTACTCGGACGGGGCTAGGACAAGGATAATTCCGTCCCAGAGCCGTCCGGAACGCTCTCGAAGCGTTCCGGAGCGCTCTGAGAAGGCCGCGGTGCTCGCGGTGCGGAAGAGGGGGGTCGGGAGTGCCCGCTCCTTCCGCTGGCCCCCTTCCCCCCCGTTTCGTCTTCATTCTCGGAGGCCCCTGGAAGCGTCCAGATTCCCCGAGGGTCTTCTTGAGATCCACTTGTCCCAGGTCGCTGCCATCCCCCTTCCATCACGCCTCGGCTCCTCCACGATGTCCACCTGTGTGTGGGGCGGGCCACAGCCGTGCGCGGAGGCCGCTCCCCAGAGAGACACCCCCAACACTCCAGCACTCCAGCGTCCTTCCCCGTGCTTCCAAGGGAAGCTGCGGAAGGGCGTTCTTGCACGATGAGCGTGAACGCTCTGCCCCCCCCCCCGCCGCACGGTCTCTCCCACCTTGTTCGGTGAGGCTGGAGATATCATGGCATGGCGCAGGCAGAATGGCAGGCTCCTCCCCTTGCTCCCCGGACCAGGGGGATAGCGCGGGATAGCTGGGGGGAAGATTGAGTCCTCGACCACTTGCACTTCTGACAAAGCTCCAGGCCCGTGAGAGCCACCAGTATGACGGCACCGCGCGTCCTGGTTCTCCCTCCACCCCCCTCCCCTCACCATGGGGTTCGCAGCCTTTTGCCAATACTGCCAGACGTTCAAATGATGCCCATTTGGGGTTCAGCAGGGGTTCCAGTTTTTGGGCCGCTCCTCAGATCTGTGTCGGGGGGCTTTTTCGTGGCCGAGGCTTCTCATGGCCGCATGCGCCCCTTCTTTCCTCGTCCAGCGTGCCTTACGGCAGCTCGCATCGCGATGACTGTAGCGCAGCCTCGCCCACACGCGTGGCGTCTGCGCCACCAGGGGGCCCCAACGGACCCCCGGGGCGCCGGCCGCGTGCGAGATTCGGAGGGCCTCCGAAGGCCCGCCCAAAGGGCCGCCAAAGGCCCCTGGCGACCCCACCACGCCCCAGGGCGTGCAGTAAAATGAAATGCACGCCCCAGGGCGTGCAGTACAGTGCGCAAACTCCCAAATCAAAAACTTTCCAATGAAGCTGTCCTTCATATTATTCTCTCTTTGTTTTTTATATATTATTATTAATACTATTTATTATTATTATTAGTATTATTATTAGTACTATTATTATTGTTATTATAATTGTTATTATTATTATTTGTTTTTGTTTTTTTTTATAAAAAAAAACTTGGGAGGGGGCGCCCAGGCCGGCGCCACAGGGCGCACCGCGCGAAGAGGTTGAGGGGGCCAGGCTCCAGGGCCGGGCGCCGCGACGGCGGCCCACGCAGCCGCGGCCGCGGCGCCGACGCGGCCGCCGGTGACGAGGACGTCGGGCAGCCGCGGCGGTGGCTCTGCCGACCCGCGATGGCGGAGGCGGTGGCGGCGGCAAGGAGAGCGACGATGAGTTCTGCCTTTCGTGGACCCTGGAAACGGCAGGGCCGCTTTTTTACCGGTTCCGTTTTACCGTTTTTTGCCGGTTCCGACGCCGTTATTTTCCGTTTTGCCGTTTTTTGCCGGTTCCGACGCCGTTTTTGTTGCCGGTTCCGTCGCCGTTTTTTTACCAGTTCCGGCTCCGGTTCCGATCCTGGAGCCGCTTTTTTTCCGTTTCCGGTCGCCGTTTTTTGCCGTTTCCATTTTCAATGGACATTTTTTTGGAAACGGTGAAAAAACGGCCCTGCCGTTTCCGGGGCCCACAAAGGTGTTCTGCCCGTCTCTGGGCGTTCTTGAGCCTTCCTGGGCTTCTGGAGGCGCCCGCGACGGCGACAACGGTTTCGCTGCGGAGTTTCTCTGGCGTTTTTGGAGGTTCTCGTCGCCACAGCTGGACGCAGCTCGAGGACACAGGACGGTCCACAGGGGTCTCGGGGGGGTGATTCTGAGCGGACTTTGGTCGGACGACGGCGAGGGCGGGGACGGGGACGAGGACGATAAGGAGGAGGACGATGACGAAGAGGCGGATGAGGAGGAGGAAGAGGACCACAACGACGAGAACGGTGGGACGACGAGGTTGGCTCCGCCCCCTCCAATTGCCATTGGTGATGGGGCGCCCTTGCCTGACGGTCTGCCCGTGCAGGGCAGGTGTGCGAGGGCCCCCCGTGGAATCTCGAGCACCCCCGGTGGAGCAGGCGAGAGTCGGGGCTTGCAACAGATTTTCATTCTAGGCCTCCGAGATGGGGTCGGAGTAGATGGGGTCGGAGGATCGAGCCGCATCGCCGGTGCATCGGCGATGCGGCTCGATGTGGAGCCCGACTGGCTTCACGTCGACGTCGCCGATGCATCGCCGATGCGTCGGCGATGCGGCGCGATCCTCCGACCCCCATCTACTCCGACCCCATCTAGGAGGCCTTTATTCATGGCCCAGGGTGTCCGTAGGTCCCCGCGCCGTTTTGGGGTCCCAGCGCTGGGGCCCCCTGTGCCTCGTGAGGCGTGCTCTGGAGGCCGTGGGGGGCCTCCTCGGAAGTCCTCGGGACACCCTGTGCCCAGGGCACCTCGTGGCAGCACCGGCAGGGGGGAGGGGGGGCGGTCGAGGGGGGCCAACGCCGACGCAGCCGCCAGCGGCAGCACAGTCGACGGCGACGACGACGACGACGACGACGACGACGGCGACGACGACGACGACGACGACGTCGACATCGTCGACATCGACGACCACGACCACGGCCATGACCCTCACGACGACCACGACGGCGCGACGGGCCTGCGCGACGCTCGACGAGCGACGCTACCGCAGTCGACGTCATCGCCGTCATCGCTGGGTCGGCGTCGCCCGCCGTGCATCACCGCGCCGCCGACGGCGGCGGCGGCACCCACCGCGCCGACGAGCTCCGCCGGCGGCGGCGGCAGCGCCGCCCGCCAGGCGTGCCGTCGAGTCGCCCGCCGCCCGCGGGGCGTGGCGGAGGCGATGCACCCGCTGGGCGCCGGGCCGCACGTGGTCGCGAGCCTGGCGGCTCGCTGCGAAGCTTCCTCCCCTATAGTGTTCTGCCCCAGCCCTCCTTTCGCCCCCCCCTTTGGCTCCCTCCCCTCCTTCCCTCCTCCACCCTCCTCCACTCTCCCTCCTCCACTCTCCCTCCTCCACCCTCCACTCTCCCTCCTCCACTCTCCCTCCTCCACCCTCCTTCCCTCCACACTCCTCCGCTCTCCCTCCTCCTCATCTCCCTCACCCTGAGCGGATTGGCTGAGCAGGGGGCTTCTCTGCGCACTTGCGTTCCCTCCCCATTGCCGGGCTCTGCTGCGATGGATGGTGGTGCAGGCCCGCATCCTGTGCCTCCGGGGGCTGCTGGAGCAGGCTTCGGGGGTCAGGCTGGTCGTCACCTCCGCCGCGCACCCCCGGGTTGCACCGAGTGGTCACGGTGCACGTCTGTCCCGAGGTGACGATCCCGGGACAGTCTCAGGCGTTCAGTGCCGAGACGCTGCGGTGGCTCCTCACGGCCACAGACCTGCCACGTGGCGGACCGCGGGCATCGCCGTTTTGGCTTTCGCTCGGGGGTTGATCTCATGGTGGAGGCTGCTCATCATGGTGGGCAATCTAGGCCTCTCAGATGGGGTCCGAGCAGGTGGGGTCGGAGGATCGCGCCGTATCGTCGATGTATTGGCGATGCGGCTCGATGTGGAGGCCGATTTTCTCCACGCTGGAGTCGCCGATGCATCGCCGATGGCGCCAATGCATCGGCGATGCATTGGCGATGTATCGCCAATGTATCGGCGATGCGGTGCGATCCTCCGACCCCATCTACTCCGATCCCATCTAGGAGGCCTCAAGTCAAGGAGCCCTCCTTGACCACGGTGCCCCCGCCTCCAGGCGGTGATGACGATGGTGACCCTGACGGCGATCGGCGTGCTGCAGACCTCGGGGCACGACGACCGCACCGCGAGCGGCCAGAGCACGGCGATCCCTGGGCGGCAGACGGAGAAGACCTGTGGAGTACCGGTGGGGCACGCCGAGTTGGCGGGGGCGGCCCTCTTCTCAAAGTACTTCGGCGCCATGGTGATGGAGGTTGCCCGTCGCCTGCTGAACTGTGCCCTGGCATCCCGTAGTTTCCGTTCAGTGGTGGGGTTCCGTTCAGTGGTGGGGTTCCGATCTCTCGTTCTGGCCATGCTCCTGACAGTGTGGGCCGGGCTGTCGCTGGCCCTTCGCAGTATTTCCCTCAAACGTTGGAGGAGGTGTGTGACACGTTGTTGCATGTACTTCGGGTGCACGATCCTGGCGCTGCTCATGATTGGCCTCGTGAGGAAACACAAGACAACACAATTTGCAAGACGCGTTGCGAATGCTTTTCGCGGTGAGTCGCGTTTTCTTTATCTTGAAAGTGGTTGTTGCGATCTTCGATTGGAGCATGGTGGTTCTCTTCTTGGTGGTGCTCTTCTGAGTGTGTTTGGCGTTGACGCTGGTAAAACCGTTGTTGGTACAGTGGGAAGTCAAGCAGCGGGCGTGGATCCCCGTGGTGATTCTGATCCTGGTCGTGCGGGCACGGATCCTCGCTACGACTCCGATTTCCATCGTTTGTTTTGCATGATGGTCGAGTTGAGGGTGTTGGCGATAAAGTTCGGAGGTCCACGGTCTGTTGTTGGAGCGGACCATCGCCGTCGGCCACGCCCTCTTGCTCTTGACCTCCCTCCCTTTCGTCTTGGCGCTGACAGGGGAACCTGTTGAAGAACATGCCTGGCTAAAGCAAACACCCTGCTCGATTGAACGCTACTGGGAGTGACGGACTTCGCTCCGTCGGCGGCGCGCGGACTTCTTGAAGCACTTCGTCTGCTGAAGCTGACCTGGATGACTGACGGAGTGCCCGCAATGGTTGTCGAGGTGCGTTGCGGAGTTCAAGCCGTCCGTCTAGTACGGGAGCGTTTCTGGGCAGCGGGCCCGTGCTGGTGCGTGTCGCCAGGAGACTGAATCATCGCGGTCCTCGTCAGGTAGTCGCACTGGCTCGTCATCGTGCTTCCTCCTCCTCCTCCTCTGATCCATCCTTTCGTCATCCCCCGTTCCTTCTCTCTGCCTCCTTTCTTCCTCCGCCCGCCTTCCCTCACTCCTCGCCCGTCTTCCGTCCTCCCCCTCTTATCCTTTCCCCTCGCTCGCGCGAAGGAGGAGGAGGAGGAGGAGGGACGGCCAGCTCCAACGATGGGATCAGCGCGTGTGGGCAACACGATCAGTTGAGAGGGCCGCGTTGGCAGCAGGATGATGACTTGTATCCTTGTGCCCCTGCCTGACGGCTTCCGCCTGGACGGAGCGATCGAACACGTCAACGAAACAACAACGCGGATGCAGACCATCAAAAACAATGTCCCGAGACATGCCCAGCCTTTTCTCCGCAGTGCGCAGCCACCGAGGGAGCAGTGAGGTCTAGTTAGGGTGCGCGTGGCCCCCAACTCCGCTGGACCTCCCAGGAACCCACGAAACAAGTGACAGTTGCGGAGTTCGCAACCACCCAGGGAGTTGCGAGGGCGAGTCTGGATCTGTCTACCCTTCTACCCCGCTGTGCCTCCCAGGAGCTCACGAACGTGGCGACACTTGCGCAGGTCGCATCCCCCAGCGAGCAGCGATGTCTCGTCTAGGTGCTTGTGGCTCCAGATTCCGCTGCACCTCCCAGGAGCCCACGAACGTGGCACGAGTTGCGCAGCTCGCAGCCGCCCAAGGAGCAGCGAGGCTTCGTCTGACTGCGCGTGGTCTCCGACCCCGCCGTGCCGTTCAGAACCCAGCGAAAGTGGCGACAGTTGCGAAGTGCACAGGGCCCCAGGGAGCAGCGAGGTCTCGGCTGGGTGCACGTGGCCCACGACTGCGCTGGATCTTCCAGGGGCCCATAACAGAGGCGATGAATGCACAGTTCGCAGTCACACAGGGAGCAGCGAGGCTTCGTCTGGGCCCGCGAACTCCTCTACCCCGCGGTACTCCCAGCAGCTTGCGAACGTGGCGACAGATGCGCAGAGCGCAGCCACACAGGGAGGTGCACGGTTTTGGTTGGGCGCGCGTATTCCACCCACCCCGCTGGACCTCCTTGGAGCCCACGAACGCGGCGACAGCTGCGCAGTTCGCAGCCACCCATGGAGCTGCGAGGTCTCGATTGGATCCGTTTGCTCCCCGATTCCGCCATGCCCCCCAGGAGCCCACGACAATGGCGCCAGCTCCGTTGAACATGTTTACTCCCCAATGCCGCCGTGCCTCCCAGGGGCACACGAAACTGGTGACAGTTGCGCAGTTCGCAGCCCCAACACCCCCAGGGAGTTACGAAGTCTCGGATGGATCAGTTTACTCCCCGACTCCGTTGGAACTCCCAGGAGCTTACGAAAGCGGAACCAGTTGCGAATTTCGCAACCACCCAGGGAGTTGCGAGGTCTCAAATAGATCCGCGTGTCCCCCGACTTCGCTGGTCCTCCCCAGGAGCTCACGAACGTGGTGACAGTTGGGACTTTTGCAGCCACCCAGGGGGCTGCGAGGTCTCGGCTGGATCCGTTTATTCCCCAACTCCGCCCTGCCGTTTGGAAACCAACGAGATTGGCCCCAGTTGCACAGTTTGCGCCCCCCGCCAGGGAGCCGTCAGGTCTAGTCTGGATCCGTTTATACCTTACTCCGCCGTGCTTCCCAGGAGCTCACGAACGTGGCGACAGTTTCGCAGCATGCAGCCACCACACCCAGGGAGCTGCGTGGTCTAGTCTGGGCCCGCGAACTCCTCTACCCCGCCGTGCCTCCCAGGAACTTGCGAACATGGCGACAGTTGCGCAGTTCGCAGCCACCCAGGGGGCTGCGAGGTCTAGTCTCGATCCGTTTACTCTCCTACTCCGCAGTGCCTCCCAGAAGCTCACGAAAGTGTCGACAGTTGCACAGTCCGCAGCCCCCAAGGGAGCTGCGAGGTCAAGTCTGGATCCGTTGACTTCCCACTTCCGCCGTACCTCCCGTGCGCTCGCGAAGGTGGCGCCAGCTGCCAACTCGCGGCCCCACCCCAGGGAAGTGGCGACGGGCGCGCAGTTCGCAGCCTCCCGGCCCAGGGAGCAGCACAGGAGCGGCCTCTGGAGGCGGCAACGCGCACGTGCGCGAGGTGTGCACGCACCAGAGCCCTGGGAGTGGAAGTTGGAGGGGTGGGGCGACAACGGGAGCTGGAGGACGGTGTCGCCTTATTCTTTAAGACATCGGCATTCTTTCGCAGTCGAAATCGAAGCCTGGTGCCCACCTCTGTCATTAACCTCCCATAGCCAGCCAAAGTAGTTGCACTGGCTCTGCGCGAATCACGAACTTCCTGAGACACTCGAGTTGGGCCAGCAGTCCGCTGGGCCCAATCGTCAGCTTCAGCATTGCCAGCTTTCTCAAGAGCCGTGGTCAAGCCTTGCTCAGTGATCCTTGACCCCTGACACTTCGTAAGGACAGCTGGTCATGTCCTTCCCAGTCGTCGATCTTATCCCAGACAAGGCGCCTCCTCCTCCCCCCTCGTCCTTCCCTCCTGCATCCCTCCGTCCTGCCTCCTATTGCTCCCTCCCTCCCTCCTCTTTCTCTTCCTCCACCCTTCCTCCATTTTCGTCGCTGGTAGCGGCCCAGCGCGTTGGGTCTCTCGTGTCCCAGGCTAGAGCGCGGCGAGTGTCGGTTTCCTTGGGCCCCGCTCATTTGCCCCTTGTCTTCAAATCGTCACGACGTTCCTCGGGCAGGGTCGAACCTCCTTCCTCCTTTGGGCGGTTCAAAGGTGCGAGAGGAGGGGGTTCCAGCTTAAACTTGGAATATGCATTGCTTGAGGCCCGTCGACCTTGCGAACTTGAGCCCCGTTTACTAACTGCCGATGCTTCCAGTACCCTATCGTCCCCTCCTCTTCCCTCCCTCCCTCTTCCCTCCTCATTTCCCCTTCTCCACTCTTCTCTTCCCCCCTCTTCGAGAACGTCGTCGTCCTCTTACCCCCCTTGGCGGCGCGCCGCCGGTTTGTCCGTCGACGCCTCCGCCGTCGGCGTCGTCGCAGGGAACCTCGGCGTCTGTCGGCGTCGGCGGGGTCGTCGCCGGCGCCGTCGGCGTCATCGGCGTTGGGTCTGTCAGCGGTGGCGGCTGCGGCGGCGGCAGCGCAATCGGTGCCGTCGGCGTCGTTGGCGTCCGACGGCGTCTCCCGGCGCCGGCGACGTCGTCGCCCACGGCCTTGGCCCAGGCGGTTCTGCCCCTGGCGTGGTACGTGGAGTCCAACGTGCCCGTGCTGGCGCTCTGGTCTGTGCACGCAGGCGGCGCCCTCGCCGACCACCCGCGCGGTGGCTCCCCGCCGCCCGCCCCCGTGCAGTCAGCGGGGCAGAGGGGCCGAGACGAAGACGGCTCACCAACCGGGTGGCGGCCACGACGCCGACGGCGACGACGCCGACACCGCCGCCGTCGGCGCCCTCGTCCTCGTGAATCATCCTCCTTTTCCTCCCCTCCTCCCCCTCGCCGCCCTCCTCTCCACCGCCGCCCTCCTCGCCACCGCCAGCCTCGCCGCCGCCGCCCTCGTCCTTGCCGCCGCCGCCGCCCTCGCCGCCGCCGCCGCCCTCGCCGGCAGCCGCCAGCGGCGGGCGACTCGCCGCCGATGGTGGCGGCGGCGCCCCCGCCGCAGGCCTGGCCGCGGTGGGCCTGGCCGACCGGCTCGTCCTGCGCCGGCTGCGGTGGCGCCCAGGCCGCGGCAGAGCGCGCGCCCCGCGCGCGCACGGCGGCCGGCCGCGCCGCCTCGCGGAGCGCAGCGCCGCCCCGCGGCCGCGGCGGCGGTCCCAGACGTGCCCGCGGTGGGAAAAGGTCGCGACGGGAGCCTGAGATCCTGTCCAGGCGTCCTCGCCTAGTTTCGGGTCCCGGGGCCCTCGCAGATCGGTGCGGCTCGACGTGGCTCGACGCGCGGCGCAGAAAGAGGGGGTCCAGGGCCTGTCGGGCTCCGGTCGTGATTGTCCGCGATGTTTCGACTTTTTCCCGCCGTAGGATCTCAGGGCTGGTTTCTGTCCGTGTTCGGCTCCGCGGGGCCCTCGCTGGGCCCTAGGGCCGCCCGAAGAAGCCTGGGGAAAGGGCCAGGACTTTCCGGGGACCCCGCGTGGAAAGTCAGCCACGCGCAGAGGGGGGTAGTTGGAGGGGGGGGAGGCTTTTTGGGAGCACCCTGCCTCTAAGAAGCCTTCTTCTCTCCCCCTACCACCCCCCTGCGCGCCGCCAAGAAAGAAGCAAGACAGCGCATGTCTGGGGCGGACCGTCCGTGCAAGCAAGCGGCCAGACGAGCGGCGGGCGTCGTCGGCGGAGGCGGCGGCGGTAAGACAACGGCATGGGCGTCGGAGGCGGCCAACGACGGGCGACGACGATGAACGTCGACGTCGCGACGGCGACCGACGCACTACGTGGTCGTTCGTGATTCGCTCGTCAGTCATTCGTAGTCGCTCGTCGTTGGTCGTTCGTCGTCGACGTGGTGCGTCGGTCTGCTGCCGAACGTCGACAATGTACGACGATGCCGTGGTCGCCGACGAGTGACGACATCGACGTCGTTATTGTTGTTGTCGCCAGCGTGGTTCGTAGATGGTCGTTTGTCGCTCGTCGTTGTCTTCGTTCGTCGGTCGTCAGTCGTCGTTCGTCAATCATCGTCGTGGTGCTGCACGGGGGGAAGGGAGCACCTTCTCCTCGTCTTGGTTCTCCTCCTCTTCCTCCTCCTGGTCCCCTGTGTGCGGGTCAAGATGGACCCCGCACGGGCATCCAAGGCACGGCTTCGGTCAGCGAGGTATTGCGCATCCGCACCCCTCACGCAGGGACACAGGGGGTGTAGCAGAGACGCTCCGACACCGTCCCCGGGCGCCATGGCCGCCGACGACGACGACGATCGACGACGCCCCCGCCGACGACGACGACGGGCCTCCGACCGACGCCGGAGAAGACGGGGAGGAGGACGGCGAGGTCGAGGATCGAGGGCTCCAGGGCGAGTCGCTGCTTGTGTTCTGGGGGCGGCCAGGCCGGATTCCCCTCGAAGCGCTGGCCAGGACGAGTCCCTGGAAAGATGTTGGGGTCGATTTGGCAGAGTGGAGGCGAGCGACGACGTTCTCGAGGGGAAGTGGGCGTGGCGATGCATTTGTTCAGGAGGGAGAAAAGCACAAGCGCAAGTATTCGTCGATTCGCAGGAAAATGTGGGAAAGATGGGAAGCGGAGGGGAAGACGAACATCCATGAAATATGAAACATATTGGGAGGATTCCTGGGATATGTTTCGATTCATTTGTGTGTGTGGCCCTGGGCGCCTTCATTGTTTCGTCATTGTTCGGCGTCTCGAGGCCCGCTTGGGGCCACGTGGCTGTCACAGACCGATCCAAGATGAGCAGATTGCCAGGACGGACCCTGGGAGGGGTCCAGGGTCTGACTTTCAGCGAAGAGGGGAGGGCCAGGACGACCGATGAGGACGGCGGTGACCACGACGAAAATGCCCGGCTCGTAAACATTGAGACGCCAGGATCTCAGGGTCCCTCCCTCCTTCCGAGTACCTCCCGCCCGCAGATGCGCCGCCTGGTGGTATGCCGTCCCCTCCAGCAAAATTAGCCTGGCGAAGGACCCAACCATATGCAGTTGTGAATGCCGCAATTGTGCTGGGTGGTGGCGGACGCATGCGGGCGGTGCCACTGGGACCTTCGGTGGAGCTCCCTATGGGGCCACGAAACGCTGTACTGGGTGGGTGAGACGCGGTCAGCAAGGGCTGTGCTGCGTGGTGGCGGACGCATGCGAGCGGTGCCACTGGGACCTTCGGTGGAGCTCCCTATGGGGCCACGAAACGCTGTACTGGGTGGGTGAAACGCAGGCAGGGAGCAAGGGCTGCGCAGGGTGGTGGCGGACGCATGCGGGCGGTGCCGCTGGGACCTTTGGTGGAGCTCCCTATAGGGCTACGAAGCGCTGTTCTGGGTGGGTGAAGCGCAGGGAACAAGGGCTGTGCTGGGTGGTGGCGGACGCAAGCGGGCAGTGCCACTGGGACCTTTGGTGGAGCCCCCTATGGGGCCACGAAACGTGCGAGGGGTGTGCCAGAATGGGGTGTGGAACCGCATGCCAGCGCAGCCACTGGGGCCTTCGGTGGAGCTCCCTATGGGGCCACGAACGTGTGAGGGGTGTGCCAGAATGGGGGGTGGAACCGCATGCGGGCGCAGCCACTGGGGCCTTCGGTGGAGCTCCCTATGGGGCCACGAAACGTGTGAGGGGTGTGCCAGAATGGGGGGTGGAACCGCATGCGGGCGCAGCCACTGGGGCCTTCGGTGGAGCTCCCTATGGGGCCACGAAACGTGTGAGGGGTGTGCCAGAATGGGGGGTGGAACCGCATGCGGGCGCAGCCACTGGGGCCTTCGGTGGAGCTCCCTATGGGGCCACGAAACGTGTGAGGGGTGTGCCAGAATGGGGGGTGGAACCGCATGCGGGCGCAGCCACTGGGGCCTTCGGTGGAGCTCCCTATGGGGCCACGAAACGTGTGAGGGGTGTGCCAGAATGGGGGTGGAACCGCATGCGGGCGCAGCCACTGGGGCCTTCGGTGGAGCTCCCTATGGGGCCACGAAACGTGAGGGGTGTGCCAGAATGGGGGGTGGAACCGCATGCGGGCGCAGCCACTGGGGCCTTCGGTGGAGCTCCCTATGGGGCCACGAAACGTGTGAGGGGTGTGCCAGAATGGGGGGTGGAACCGCATGCGGGCGCAGCCACTGGGGCCTTCGGTGGAGCTCCCTATGGGGCCACGAAACGTGTGAGGGGTGTGCCAGAATGGGGGGTGGAACCGCATGCGGGCGCAGCCACTGGGGCCTTCGGTGGAGCTCCCTATGGGGCCACGAAACGTGTGAGGGGTGTGCCAGAATGGGGGGTGGAACCGCATGCGGGCGCAGCCACTGGGGCCTTCGGTGGAGCTCCCTATGGGGCCACGAAACGTGTGAGGGGTGTGCCAGAATGGGGGGTGGAACCGCATGCGGGCGCAGCCACTGGGGCCTTCGGTGGAGCTCCCTATGGGGCCACGAAACGTGTGAGGGGTGTGCCGTGCATGCGGGCGCAGCCACTGGGGGTGGAGTGGGGCCACGAAACGTGTGAGAATGGGTGGAACCGCATGCGGGCGCAGCCACTGGGGCCTTCGGTGGAGCTCCCTATGGGGCCACGAAACGTGTGAGGGGTGTGCCAGAATGGGGGGTGGAACCGCATGCGGGCGCAGCCACTGGGGCCTTCGGTGGAGCTCCCTATGGGGCCACGAAACGTGTGAGGGGTGTGCCAGAATGGGGGGTGGAACCGCATGCGGGCGCAGCCACTGGGGCCTTCGGTGGAGCTCCCTATGGGGCCACGAAACGTGTGAGGGGTGTGCCAGAATGGGTGTGGGAGGGGGAGGAGGGGGGAGGAATGGGAGGAGGAGGAGGAAGGAGGAGGAAGGAGGAACGCGGGGCGACGTCTCTTCAAAACGAGGACCCAACACCACAGGATGGTTGGGAAAAAGTCACGACGTCGGAGTTCCTCCTCCCTCCTCCTCCCTCCTTTCCTTCACCCTTGCGTAGTCATTCTGGCTCAGGCCATTTAGGCTCAAGAGCTGTTCTGCGCTCGAGCAATATATCTAGTGTTGCACACGCGAACTTCAGAACAGCCCTGCGTGTGCGGGTCAAGTGGCACAGCCCACTCGTTCGCATCGCCCTCCCTGAACCCCGTCATGCTCGGCAATGGCTGGGCGAAGCAGGCTGAGACGCAGTGGTACACCATCGAGTGAGTCCAACCGCCCAGTGCTCCTTGGAACCGCAGTCGCTCTTTGCCGCATGGGGATCGTGATTGTCTCTGCGAGCAGTCTCAGGATGATGAGTCTTCGAGGCTGGCGTTGTCCTTTGTGTCGCTTGCGGCTGCCGCAAAAACCTGGTCGGCTGGAGCACTTGCAAACATCATGGTTAGGACAGGTGGGGGACGGCCGGCAACTCACACTAGTCTCAAGGCGGCGGCGGTTCTTCAGGGCAATGGCTTGTTTTTCCCTTCCGTCCTGGCCCGCTGCGAGCCATGTCGCTTGCTGGCGTTGCTCACAGCGTTTCCTTCATCTCTCCTCCTCTTTGCTGTACCGTTCGTCTTCTTTTCCCAGTGCCGCTGCCCCTTTCGGCCCGCAAGGTGCAGTCAACAGCAGGTATCGCACTGACTGGAGGACATGCGAAGAAGTATAAAAACCTTCCGCAGCGTCATCCAGTCATCGTACCGTGCTCACCGACGGACTGCTACTCGGGAGGGGACGGGCTCCTCGGACAGCGGATGCCTCACACAGCTTATCACCTGTTTTGTTATCGAGTCTTTCGTGCATGCGACAACTCGCGCGGTGGGGGTCCAGCTCTGCCCTGATCCAAGCAGTGGCGAAGTGTTCTAGCTACCCTATAGGCCTACCAAGCAATGTTTTAAGAACCTTCTGTGGTTTCCACGAAATGCTTCTAGGACATTCCTGGCTGGGACTGTCTTGTTTAGCACACCGGGTTTACGTTCTAAGAACATTGTTTTGGTCCCTAGAACATAATGGGTTCTAAGAACATAGGGTGGTAGGCCTATAGGAATGCCGGGACAGTCGGTCCCTGCTCAACTGATGGCGAGCGCGCCGACGGCGTACACTTGGGTGCAAGTTTTCGCGCGCATTCGCCTTTTGCCCATGGTGCTACTATCGCGCTTTCCCTGCGTGCTGCCGCGGGCTCCAATATCGCTGTTCTGGCTTGGATCGGAGGCCGAAGCCATCGTGGCGATACAGATCCTACAAACCCTTCAGGTATTGACGCGGCGGCAGAGATTGCGCCGGGTCTTCTGCGGGGCGTCTGGTAGGCTCACCGCTGCCCACGTATTCATCTGCGCCGCTGAACAGCCTGGCGTATAATTAGGGGATCTCCGTGACAGCGGGGATTCGGAGGGTCGGGGCCGCGCGCTTGCGGCCGCGCTCGCCCATGGCCTGGGATTGGGCCCCGCGTTTCTCCTCTTCCACAGCGCCGCGGACCCACTCGGCTCGCAAGGCGCGGCGAGGCAGCAGGTGCCCCGCTGACTGGGGCACTTGGCGGAGGAGGGCGCAACCCTGATGCATTCGTCGCAACCGCTTACGCCGACGGATGCTCGGGAGGGGATCGGCCCTTCGGTCGCCCCTTCCTTCGCGCAGGTTATCAACTTTCTATGTTTTAATCTCTCGCGCGCGGCAGCTCTCGCGCGGGGCGGGTGGCCACTCCGCCCCGACGGCGGCCGCCCTGCCTCGCGCGGGCGCGCCGGGCGCTGGCGATCTCCTCTGCGTCGCGGGTTGAAGGCCTCGAGGGGGTTCGGGGCTCTGGCAGGAATGGCGCAGTCATTGTTCCCATGCCCCTGAGACTTCCGATATGTCTGCGAACTTGATCGGCGCGGCACCTACTCGCGATGCCATCGGCGGCCCGAGCTTGCGCGCCACTCCCGCTGCAGGGGCCGCCGATTGCGGGGGCCCTTGCGGGTCCCAGCCGCAGGGCCTCTCCTGGGGCGCGCGCCGCTTGCGGGTGGGGCCCCCCGCGGGCGCTGACTCCCGTGGGCCGCCCGACGCCCAGAGCACGCGGTCCCCAGGGGCCCTCGGCCTTGCCGCTCAGAGCTTGCGGGGGTGGGGTCCTGCAAGCGACGTGCCCACTGTCGGATGCGCATCTCAGGGGCGCCCAGTTCCCCTGGGTCTTCCGACGACGTTGGAGCGGGCGCAGACAGTTGCCGCCACTGAGCGCGAGGATCGCCCGCCTCGCGCAGCGGGCCAGGCGGGGGGCCACTGAGCCGCGACGAACGATTCCCGAGCGCGGCTCCGGCCGCGCCTGCCCCGCCTCTGTCTTTCGACCCCGCGCCGCGAGCCCCAGGTTCAATCGTCGTGGATTTCGCCCGGTCGACCGCTGCAGCGCGGCCGCGCAGGGCGCTCGCGGCCGCGCCCCCTCCAATGGGCGCCGTCGCAACGCGAGCGACCTGGCATCCCCGTCAGTTACACCGCAGCACCATGCAGTTGAGATGCGAGACCGGTTTGAAGCATCTGCTGCGCAACATAGCACAGCTGCGCGCATCTCGCCGCCCGCTGTTTCCGACGCGGCCACGTTGCGACCGAATCTGGTCAACGGGGCCCCAGGAGATCGACGACGCCGTCCAGTGCAGCCGCAAGGTCGCAACTCAGATGGTCGCCCACGTCGGCGAGTTGCCCATGTCCGCGAATGCGTTTTGAAGGCTGCCGCCCGGAGTCTGAACCCCCAGGCGGCAGGTGCCGCGGTGCAGGAGGGGCCGATTTCAGTGAGGCGGTCAGGCCCCAGCATCGAGTTCTGAGTGTGCAGTGCTCTGACGGCTCGCCACTAGTCATGAATTTGCGCCGCGGCCTGTACAGTCGCAAGTGTACGTTTAGGATGATTTCGTTGTCCCGTTAATTCGTGCTGTGGTAGGCGCAGCAGGCATTCCAAGATTAGCACTGTTTGCCAGGTGTTCCCTCGCGGAAGGACTTTTCGGTGGATTCGAATGGGACAATCGGATTTGGATGGCGTGGATTTTGGCGTTGGTCTTGGGCGCCAGCGTGCACAGCTTCGCTTCGAGGAGAGCCGTGGAACACGGCGCGTCGAACATTCAGACGTCCCCGACTAGCACGGAGTCTTACACGTCCGTTTGGGGTACGATGGTAGACTTGCGTCGGTGTTCGGAAATCCCTCCCTCCCGCCCGCAGAGGCGTCGCCTGGTGGTACGCCGTGCAGTTCGCGGCCGTCGCCGCTTACGTTGTGAACGCCGCGTGCGAGTTCTCCCGCGGCGCGGGCGCACCCGGCAGGCCGGCGCTCCGCCCGTCGTGGGCGGCCGCGGCGCCGCCATCGGACCGTGCTCGGCCCGGCTCGGCTCGGCGCCGTCGGTTCAGCTCGGCTCGGCCCGGCTCGGCTCGCCGCCGCCGTGGGCTCAGGGCGACGGCCAGGGCGAGCAGCTGCGAGGATCGAGGCTCTCGGATGTGCGCGCCGGCGGTCGGCGAGCTGCCGGCCCGCGGGGGTGGTCTCCAGCAGCCGCGCCTCTCGTCGAGTGCGTTCCGGGGGTGCCGGGGGTCGTCCCGCGCACGGCCGCCGGCCGGCCCGAGGTAGGGCCTGGAAACCAGGGCGCGGCAGGTCAGAGGCAACGTGGATCGGCGAGTACAGGGTATGGTTGCGCCAGGGTGTGGCTTGCGGTCGGCACCGTTGGGGCCAGGGGGGCACGACGCCGTCCTCGTCGGGCCTCCTCGGGGCGCGGGGGACATCTCTCGAGGTCCCCGCGCCCCCCCCCCCCCCTGGGGTGCCACCCGGGAGAATCCCCAGGGCGCCGATTGCAAACCACGCCCTTTGCAAACCACACCTTTTCGAGTCGCCGAGTTAACTTAAGGGGGCGGTTGGCTCAGGGAAGAAGGCATCGACCTCCCATCGTCCAGTCCTCGCCGATACATTTGGCCCGATAGGCTCAGCCAGCCCAGGAATGTGCGTATTCGCGATCGGGAGCCTGCGTGCAAACATGTCGACTATATATCGACGATTGGAGCTCGATGTCCCCCCCCCCTGACCCCCCCCCACTGTCAACCAGCATAGTAAGGGTGAACGGCGTTCCATGGTTACCCTTGCATCCTTCCCCGTTCAGACCATCCTTGGCCGCTTTCGCTGGCCGCGCCCCGCCCGCAAAGTGTCGGCATGGCCGCCCAGGGCCCTTGCATCCTCGTGGTGCGCCCTCTTTTGTTGTGCGGGTTGGCTGTGCCGCTGCACCTCGGGACTCCTGATCGCCCTCGCCGCCGTCCTGGGCCTCCACGAGTGGCCCGCAGAGCGGAGGAGCAGCCCTGGACTCCTCGACCCCCCCCCCCCGGCGGCAGAGGAGGGCGCCGCCCGTCGTGGACGCCGCGGCGCCACCGTCGGACCTGCTCGGTTCGGCTCAGGCGCGCCGCCGTCGGTTCGCGGGTCTGCGGCGAGGGCGAGGGCGAGGAGGGGGAGGCGGATCAGCGGAGGGCGGGGTGCCCCGATGCCACTGCCCTTCCCTCGTCGCCACTGGGTGCGCGTCAAGATTCTGGTCGGAGTGCACCCCTGGAGAGGTCTGGGGAGCGGCGGTATCGGTATGCCCCCCCCCCGTGAGGAGGACGAGGGCGGCGGCGAGGGCGAGCCGACCCATTTGCGATGTATCGCCCGTTGGAGCTTGGCGCTTCCCCCCCTGAGCCAGTCCCCCCCCCCACCGTCGCACCTGAGGACTCCTCCTCGCCCTCGCCGTCGTCCTGAGCCTCCATGTGGGCCACAGAGCACAGGAGCAGCCCTGGACTCCTCGCCGCCCTCGGCGGCAGAGGAGGGCGACGGCGAGGGCGAGGAAGAGACGGGGAGGAGTGGGAGGAGGAGGAGTGGAAGGAGGAGGAGGAGGAGGAGGAGGAGGAGGAGGAGGAGAGGCAGAGGACGGCGGCGGCGGCGCGGCGCTGTGGCCGCCGAGGAATACAGGCCTCTGGCAGTGCCTGGTGGCTGGCCCTCTTCGGGACCCTGAGGGTCTCTGGGGGCAGCCGGCAGCCGGCGGGGATCTGCTGCTGGAGTCGTAAAGTTCTGTCGGGCCTGCCCCCCTACAGGGGGATTTTCGACGAAACAAAATACCACAAACATGCCCCAACAAGGTAAAAAAATACTGGAACAATAGTCCCCAGACTATGTTTGGACTATTTCCCCCACATGTTTCGTGGGTTTCTGGTTTTTCCCCACATGCTTAGTGGGGCTCTTGTTTTCTTCAACCCGCGCCGCACCCGCGTCTTCCACCTCCTTCTGGTTTTCCCCACATCTTTCGTGTTGTTCTGGTTTTCTTCCCTGCCGCGTCCCGCCCGCGACGCTCACTCACTCACTCACCTCCCTCAGCACAGCACAGCACACAGCACAGCACAGCACACAGCTGCACATCACAGCACAGCGCAGCACAGCACAGCGCAGCACAGCACAGGTCAGCACAACACAGCTGCACATCACAGCACAGCGCAGCACAGCACAGCGCAGCACAGCACAGCGCAGCGCAGCACAGCACAACACAAGCACACACGTACACACATGAGCAGCGCAGCACAGCACAGCACAGCTCAGCACAGCATACAGCTCAGCGAGGGCCGCGACGCGCTCGTAGGGGGTGCGCAGGGGGTGGTCTCCGAGCGCGGCGTCTATGCGGGCCATGGCGCAGGGCTTGGCAGGCGTGGCACTTTCCTCACCCCGTAGGGGGTGCGCAGGGGGGGGTCTCCGAGCGCGGCGTCTGTGCGGGCCATGGCGCAGGGCGTGGCAGGTGTGGCACTTTCTCGACCTCGTAGGGGGTGCACAGGGGGTGGTCCCCGAGCGCGGCGTCTCTGCGGGCCATGGCGCAGGGCGTGGCAGGTGTGGCACTTTCTCGACCTCGTATGGGGGTGCGCTGGGGGTGGTCTCCGAGCGCGGCGTCTATGCGGGCCATGGCGCAGGGCGTGGCAGGTGTGGCACTTTCTCGACCTCGTAGGGGGTGCGCTGGGGGTGGTCACCGAGCGCGGCGTCTATGCGGGCCATGGCGCAGGGCGTGGCAAGTGTGGCACTTTCTCGATCTTGTAGGGGGTGCGCAGGGGGTGGTCTCCGAGCGCGGCGTCTATGCGGGCCATGGCGCAGGGCGTGGCAGGTGTGGCACTCTCCTCACCCCGTAGGGGGTGCGCAGGGGGTGGTCTCCGAGCGCGGCGTCTATGCGGGCCATGGCGCAGGGCGTGGCAGGTGTGGCACTTTCTCGACCTCGTAGGGGGTGCGCAGGGGGTGGTCTCCGAGCGCGGCGTCTATGCGGGCCATGGCGCAGGGCGTGGCAGGTGTGGCACTTTCTCGACCTCGTAGGGGGTGCGCAGGGGGTGGTCTCCGAGCGCGGCGTCTATGCGGGCCATGGCGCAGGGCGTGGCAGGTGTGGCACTTTCTCGACCTCGTAGGGGGTGCGCAGGGGGTGGTCTCCGAGCGCGGCGTCTATGCGGGCCATGGCGCAGGGCGTGGCAGGTGTGGCACTTTCCTCACCCCGTAGGGGGTGCGCAGGGGGTGGTCTCCGAGCGCGGCGTCTATGCGGGCCATGGCGCAGGGCGTGGCAGGTGTGGCACTTTCTCGACCTCGTAGGGGGTGCGCAGGGGGTGGTCTCCGAGCGCGGCGTCTGTGCGGGCCATGGCGCAGGGCGTGGCAGGTGTGGCACTTTCTCGACCTCGCATGAGGTGCGCAGGGGGTGGTCTCCGAACGCAGCGTCTATGCGGGCCATGACGCAGGGCGTGGAAGGTGTGGCACTTTCTCGACCTCGTAGGGGTGTGCAGGGGGTGGTCCCCGAGCGCGGCGTCTATGCGGGCCATGGCGCAGGGCGTGGCAGCGTGGCACTTGCTCGATCTCGTAGGGGGGGCGCAGGGGTGGTCCCCGAGCGCGGCGTCTATGCGGGCCATGGCGCAGGGCGTGGCAGGTGTGGCACTTTCTCGACTCGTAGGGGGTGCGCAGGGGGTGGTCCCGGCGCGGCGTCTATGCGGGCCATGGCGCAGGGCGTGGCAAGTGTGGCACTTTCTCGACCTGTAGGGGGTGCGCAGGGGGTGGTCCCCGAGCGCGGCGTCTATGCGGGCCATGGCGCAGGGCGTGGCAGGTGTGGCACTTTCTCGACCTCGTAGGGGGTGCGCAGGGGGTGGTCCCCGAGCGCGGCGTCTATGCGGGCCATAGCGCAGGGCGTGGCAGGTGTGGCACTTTCTCGACCCCGTAGGGGGTGCGCAGGGGGTGGTCTCCGAGCGCGGCGTCTGTGCGGGCCATGGCGCAGGGCGTGGCAGGTGTGGCACTTTCTCGACCTCGTAGGTGTGCGCAGGGGGTGGTCTCCGAGCGCGGCGTCTATGCGGGCCATGGCGCAGGGCGTGGCAGGTGTGGCACTTTCTCGACCTCGTAGGGGTGTGCGCAGGGGGTGGTCTCCGAGCGCGGCGTCTATGCGGGCCATGGCGCAGGGCGTGGCAGGTGTTGCACTTTCTCGACTTCGTAGGGGGTCCGCAGGGGGTGGTCTCCGAGCGCGGCGTCTATGCGGGCCATGGCGCAGGGCGTGGCAGGTGTTGCACTTTCTCGACTTCGTAGGGGGTCCGCAGGGGGTGGTCTCCGAGCGCGGCGTCTATGCGGGGGTGCGCAGGGGGTGGCCTCCGAGCGCGGCGTCTCTGCGGTCCATGGCGCTGGGCGTGGCAGGTGTGGCATTTTCTCGACCTCGTAGGGGGGTGCGCAGAGGGGTGGTTTCCGAGCGCGGCGTCTATGCGGGCCATGGCGCAGGGCGTGGCAGGTGTGGCACTTTTTCGACCTCGTAGGGGGGTGCGCAGGGGGTGGTCTCCGAGCGCGGCGTCTATGCGGGCCATGGCGCAGGGCGTGGCAGGTGTGGCACTTTCTCGACCTCGTAGGGGGGTGCGCTGGAGGTTGGTCCCCGGGCGCGGCGTCTATGCGGGCCATGGCGCAGGGCGTGGCAGGTGTGGCACTTTCTCGACCACGTAGGGGGTGCGCAGGGGGTGGTCTCCGAGCGCGGCGTCTATGCGGGCCATGGCGCAGGGCGTGGCAGGTGTTGCACTTTCTCGACTTCGTAGGGGGTCCGCAGGGGGTGGTCTCCGAGCGCGGCGTCTATGCGGGCCATGGCGCAGGGCGTGGCAGGTGTTGCACTTTCTCGACTTCGTAGGGGGTCCGCAGGGGGTGGTCTCCGAGCGCGGCGTCTATGCGGGCCATGGCGCAGGGCGTGGCAGGTGTTGCACTTTCTCGACTTCGTAGGGGGTCCGCAGGGGGTGGTCTCCGAGCGCGGCGTCTATGCGGGCCATGGCGCAGGGCGTGGCAGGTGTTGCACTTTCTCGACTTCGTAGGGGGTCCGCAGGGGGTGGTCTCCGAGCGCGGCGTCTATGCGGGCCATGGCGCAGGGCGTGGCAGGCATGGCACTTTCTCGACACCACCGGGGGTGCGCAGGGAAAGGTCCCCGAGCGCGGCGTCTATGCGGGCCATGACGCAGGGCATGGCAGGCGCGGCATATTCTCGACACCACCGAGGGCCGTTGTTGGAGAGGCCGTTATGGTGCTGGCCGTGCAGCGGTTGGTTGGTGTGGTCGGTGTGGTCAGGTTTGGTCAGGTTTGGTTTGGTTTGATATGGTATGGTTGGTCTGAGCTGCTTGGTCTGGATGGCGTGGTTGGTTGGCCTGGCTGGTGCGTGTGGTTCGTCTGGCTTATTCTGGCTGCCATTGTTGGTGTGACTACCATGTTTGTTCTCACTTATTTGGTTGATTGGCCTGGCTGGGTTTGGCTGGGATTGCTGAGATTGCTGATCTTGCTGGTCTGGCTGATGTTGCTTGTCTGGTCAGTCTGGCTGGTCAGTTTGGTTCGTCTGGCGTGGATTGCGTATATGACTGATGATGGTTGGGGGTGCAGCTAGCGCGAGGGTGTGTGGAGGAAGGCGAAGCATGATATTGTATGTGAACACGCACAGCAAAACATAAGTATGTGGGGTTCCTCGGTAGCGTAATCTTCCCTGCCGCGTCCCACCCTCGACGCTCACTCACTCACTCACTCACCTCCCTCTCTGCTGCCCCCTCTCCTTCTCCAGCAGCACAGCATAACACAGCGCGGCGCAGCACAGCACAGCACAGCCTAGCAAAGCTCAGCACAACGCACAGCTGAACCGAGCGCGGCGTCTATGCGGGCCATGGCGCAGGGCGTGGCAGGTGTGGCACTTTCTCGACCCCGTAGGGGGGTGCGCAGGGGGTGGTCTCCGAGCGCGGCGTCTATGCGGGCCATGGCGCAGGGTGTGGCAGGTGTGGCACTTTCTCGATCTCGTAGGGGGTGCGCAGGGGGTGGTCTCCGAGCGCGGCGTATATGCGGGCCATGGCGCAGGGCGCGGCAGGTGTGGTAATTTCTCGACCTCGTAGGGGGTGCGCAGGGGGTGGTCTCCGAGCGCAGCGTCTATGCGGGCCATGGCGCAGGGCGTGGCAGGTGTGGCACTTTCTCGACCTCGTAGAGGGGTGCGCAGGGGGTGGTCCCCGAGCGCGGCGTCTATGCGGGCCATGGCGCAGGCGCGGCAGGTGTGGCACTTTCTCGATCTCGTAGGCGGTGCGTGCAGGGGTGGTCTCCGAGCGCGGCGTCTAATGCGGGCATGGCGCAGGGCGTGACATGTGTTGCAGTTTCTCGACCTCGTAGGGGGTGCGCAGGGGGTGGTCTCCGAGCGCGGGTCTATGTGGGCACGGCGCAGGGCGTGGCAGGTGTGGCACTTTCTGGCGACTTTCTCGACCTTGCAGGGGGTGCGCAGGGGGTGGTCCCCGAGCGCGGCGTCTATGCGGGCCATGGCGCAGGGCGTGGCAGGTGTGGCATTTTCTCGACCTTGCAGGGGGTGCGCTGGGGGTGGTCCCCGAGCGCGGCGTCCATGCGGGCCATGGCGCAGGGCGTGACATGTGTGGCACTTTCTCGACCTCGTAGGGGGTGCGCAGGTGGTGGTCTCCGAGCGCGGCGTCTATGCGGGCCATGGCGCAGGGCGTGGCAGGTGTGGCACTTTCTCGACCTCGTATCGTCCCCGACGAAGCTTGTCACAGTTAGCTCTTTTTGTTTGCGTAGGTTTTTCCAAAGCGAACGTCGATGGGGCGGAAACTCGGGCAGTTATCCCGGCGCTTGGAGTCAAAACTGTGTACAGTTTTCGTTGCGTTGCTGAATTGGAAAAAAAAACTGTCTCGACCTCGTAGGGGGGTGCGCTGGGGGTGGTCTAGGAGCGCGGCGTCCATGCGGGCCATTGCGCAGGGCGTGGCAGATGCGGCACTTTCTCGATCTCGTAGGGGGTGCGCAGGGGGTGGTCCCCGAGCGCGGCGTCTATGCGGGCCATGGCGCAGGGCAGTACAGGCGTGGTACTGTCTCGACACCGTAGGGAGTGCGCAAGGGGTGGTCCCCGAGCGCGGCGTCTATGCGGGCCATGGCGCAGGGCATAGCAGGCGTGGCAGTTTCTCGACACCATAGGGGGTGCGCAGGGGGTGGTCCCCGAGCGCGGCGTCTATGCGGGCCATGGCGCAGGGCATAGCAGGCTTGGCACTTTCTCGACACCATAGGTGGTGCGCAGGGGGTGGTCCCCGAGCGCGGCGTCTATGCGGGCCATGGCGCAGGGCATAGCAGGCGTGGCATTTTCTCGGCACCATAGGGGGTGCGCAGGGGGTGGTCCCCGAGCGCGGCGTCTATGCGGGCCATGGCGCAGGGCATAACAGGCGTGGCATTTTCTCGGCACCATAGGGGGTGCGCAGGGGGTGGTCCCCGAGCGCGGCGTCTATGCGGGCCATGGCGCAGGGCATAGCAGGCGTGGCACTTTCTCGACACCATAGGGGGTGCGCAGGGGGTGGCTTCTCGGGGGCGCAGGCAGGCGTGGTAGGGGTGCGCAGGGGGTGGTCCCCGAGCGCGGCGTCTATGCGGGCCATGGCGCAGAGCATAGCAGGCGTGGCTTTTCTCGGCACCATAGGGGGTGCGCAGGGGGTGGTCCCCGAGCGCGGCGTCTATGCGGGCCATGGCGCTGGCAGCGTAGCACACCCCAAGGGGGTGCGCAGGGGGTGGTCCCCGAGCGCGGCGTCTATGCGGGCCATGGCGCAGGGCATAGCAGGCGTGGCACTTTCTCGACACCATAGGGGGTGCGCAGGGGGTGGTCCCCGAGCGCGGCGTCTATGCGGGCCATGGCGCAGGGCATAGCAGGCGTGGCATTTTCTCGACACCATAGGGGGTGCGCAGGGGGTGGTCCCCGAGCGCGGCGTCTATGCGGGCCATGGCGCAGGGCATAGCAGGCGTGGCATTTTCTCGGCACCATAGGGGGTGCGCAGGGGGTGTTCCCCGAGCGCGGCGTCTATGCGGGCCATGGCGCAGGGCATAGCAGGCTTGGCACTTTCTCGACACCATAGGGGGTGCGCAGGGGGTGATCCCCGAGCGCAGCGTCTATGCGGGCCATGGCGCAGAGCATAGCAGGCGTGGCACCCTCTCAACACCATAGGGGGTGCGCAGGGGGTGGTCCCCGAGCGCGGCGTCCATGCGGGCCATGGCGCAGAGCATAGCAAGCGTGGCACTTTCTCGAGGCCAGAGGGGTTGCGCAGGGAGTGGACCCCGAGCGCGGCGTCTATGCGTGGCACTTTCTCGACGCCAGAGGGGGTGCGCAGGGAGTGGTTCCCGAGCGCGGCCGCTATCCGTGCCCGTCGTCCAGGGCATAGCAGGAGTGACACCTTCCGGACACCATAGGGGGTGCGCAGGGGGTGGTCCCCGATCGCGTCCGCTATCCGTTCCCGCCGTCCAGGGCATAGCAGGCGTGACATTTTCCGACGCCATAGGGGGTGCGCAGGGGGTGGTCCCTGAGCGCGGTCGCTATCTGCGCTGGTCGTCCAGGGCGCTGCTGTCCGTGACGGTCGTCCAGGGCATAGCAGGCATGGCATATTCTCGACACCACAGGGGGTGCGCACGGGGTGGTCCTTGAGCGCGCCTCTATCCGTGACGGTGGTGCTCAGGGCACATCGGTACGCAAGTTTGCTATCCGTGCGGGTCGTGCTCAGGGCACAGGGGAGCGCTGGCGGAGCAGGCGTGGCATATGCTCATATCCTTAGGGGGTCCGCAGGTGGTGGTCTCTGAGCGCGGCCGCTATCCGAGCCGGTCGTCCAGGGCGCAACAGGCGTGGCACTTTCTCGACACCATAGGGGGTGCGCAGGGAATGGCCACCAACATCATTCTCACATGCTTCACTTCAGCTATCATCCCCCCAGCCATAATATAAGTATGTGGGGTTCCTCGGTAGCGTAATTTAAGCATTTTGGGTTTTTTTTGTCCGTCGGAAATCCCCCTGTAGGGGGGCAGGCCCGACTGAATCGTAAAGACATCATGCGATGTGCCGCCGCCGGCCCACTGACCACACGCTACCCCCCACCCTGGGGAGAGCGTGCACCTAAAAAGTCCCGGCAGGGGGATCGCGTGCACCGAGGAGGCCCCGGGAGGGGGGACAGGCACGCAGAAGGGGCATTGGCGGGGGGATCGTCTCACGGGGGCAGCGCCGTGTTCGGACATCGAGGTTGCGCACCTTCTGTGCAATGCCAACCGTAGGCCGCCCAGATTGGGTCAGAGTGGACGGGGTCTGATGCATCGGCGGTGCGGTTCCATGCAGAGTTTGATTGTCTCCACGCCGACGTCGCCGATGCGCCGCCGACGCCTCCGATGCATCACCGATGCATCGCCGATGCATCGCCGATGCATCTGCGATGCGGCACGATCCTCCGACCCCATCCACTCGGACGCCATTGGGTGCGCCTTCCCCGCCCGGGCCTCCTCACGCCCCCTTCGCCGCTCCCCCTCCGCTCTCTCCTTCTCCGCTTCGCTCCGAGGAGGACGACGACGAGGCCGACGTCGACGGCGAAAGCCACGACGAAGACGAGGACGACGACCACCGACCACGGTCAGGGCGAGAGCTGGCTAAGAGCATGCCCGCGATACTCAATCATCCCCCTTTCACCCCTGAGTCCTGACTATCCATGGGATACTTATGCTTGCTAGGCGGGCGGAGCGGCGAGGCTGAACTTTATTACCACCAGGAAAGTACGATTCGCACACATAATCATCTTTTCATGCTGATCCTCTGTTGACCCCATCAGCATCATTGGTTATCAGCATTATTTTCTCGTAGGCCCCCATGCTGGTACACCCCTCGCACGATTCGTGGCCCCATGCGATGCCTTGGTGCTATGCTTGCTATTTCACGATGAGCATCGGACTCCTCTCCCTCCCCTTCTCCCTCCCTCCGCGCCCCAGTTGAACCTGTTGATCGCCGTAATTGATTAGCACTGACAAAAAGCAACCATGAGTACTCCTACACGGCGTGTAGAACACCACCAATAATTCTTTAGTTCTACCAATAAAATTTGATAGGTCTGGACCTGCGATTTCTTCTTGGAATCTTCTCCTCATTCTCGTCCTCCCTCTCCTCGTCGTCCTCCTCCTTCTTTCCCTTCTTCTCCCCTCCTTTATCACACCCCTGGGGTCCTAAACTTTCTCATCCCCATGGTGCGATTATCACCGGCACAGGGTTTTCACCACGGCAGCGACGACGAGCGACGAGCAGCGACGATGACGAGGACGGGCGACGACGACGGCCACGACCATAACCGACACCAATGACGGCGACTGCGATGGCAGCAACGACCACGACCGAGGGTGACGACGGCCGCGACCGCGAGCACAACCACGACGAGCGACCATCGGCGAGGGACGAGCAAAGAGGTGACAAGGACCTGGGGCCGGACCCAGGCATCCTCGGTTTTTGTGTTGGTTGTTCGTGTTTCTGCTTGCTCTCAACAAGAAAGAAAACGGGAGGCTCTGGGCATCCGGGGGCCCCTTACTGGAACCAGGGGCTGTCAAGCATCGACCGTCCTCGGGGGCGAAGAGCAGGCCCCGAAGAAGGTTTCCTGACTTTTGGGAGGGGGCCACCTTGCTACAATTAAGTCGGGAGTGTCCCTCTACAGGAGGACTATTCACAAATAGTCAGACATAGTCAGTACTGTTTTGGCTCGTTTTTGAATATGTTTGGTTTTTTTTTTCATTGTTCATCCAAAATCCACCTGTAGGGGGACATGCCCGACCTTATGCTGCCTATATCTTGACGACTTTGAAATTGTCTGGGGATCCAGCGGTGGCCTGGAGAGCGCCCTTTCCGAGGCACGGCAGGGCCCCAGAAGCGCCCTCCCTTGAGCCTCGATCCTCGATCGACGGTGCAACGTGGGGCTGTCAAAGTCCGCCCCTGCCTTACGATGTTCCAACCTTTTTTTGAGTCGGGCCTGTCCCTCTACAGGGGGAATATTCAAAAACAGTAAACAAATAGTCCAGGGACTATATTTGGAGTTTTTTCTGTCAATTTTAAAATATTTTAGTAATTATTGATTATCTTTCTCCGAAAATTCCCCTGAAGGGGGACACGCCCGACTTAAACCTACTTCAGCCTTGATCGCCAGAAACAACTTCGAGCACCAACAAATGACCGACATTTGGAGGTTTTCACGTGTCGGTCCTTCAGAGGCGATGCTCGTTTGACACTGTTTCGACACTGTGCTGTGTGCTCGAACTTATTTCTGAGATGTGGTCCTCAAGTGCGATGGGAGCAACATAACCCCAGCCGCCCTAGTGACGAGAGCCTCCAGACTTCCGAAACGACGACGACCACCACCACAAGCGCCAACGCCACGACCGGTGCCTCGGCCACGAGCGACGGACCGCGACCACGACGACGACTGCGATCACGAGCGTTCGACGACGACGACGACGCCGAGCGACGAGGACGACAGGGACGACGAAGACGACGACGCCGCCGCCGACGACGACGACGACGACGGTCGTGGCGGATCGCTCGTCGTCGCAGTCTCGCTCAGCGCCTTCGCCGACGTCGACCGCCGCGCGTCGTCGCCGCTCGCCTTCGTCGCCGCTCGCCTCCGTCGCCGCTCGCCGTCGCCCGCCGCCGGCGCCGGCGGCGGCCGGAGGCTCTGGCAGGTCCTCGGGAGGCCCCTCGGGAGGCAGGCCTCTGGAAGCCTCGGAGGGGGCCTCCGGAGGCCCTCGGAGGGCCCTCGGAGGGCCTCCGAGGGCCCTCCGAGGGCTCTCTGGAGGCCCTCGGAGGGCCTTCGGAGGGCCCTCCGAGGGCCCTCCGAAGGCCCTCCGAGGGCCCTTCGAAGGCCTTCCGGAAGGCCTCCAGAGGCCCTGCGAAGGCCTTCCGGAAGGCCTCCAGAGGCCCTGCGAAGGCCTTGCGCAGACGGCGGCGGGTGGTGGCCGCCGGCGCGCGCGCGCGCGGCAGGCACGACAGGCCGGTGCTCGTTGCGTCGGGTGCGTGGCTGCTGGGGCTGTGCTCGCTTGCGGCGGCGGCGAACTGGGGCCTATGCAGGCAGCGCTGGGGGGGCAGGGAGCCCCAACTCGCGCGACGCTCAAGCAGTGACGGTGCGCCCTGGCTTGCCTATATAAGCCCACCGGAGGAACTTCGGAGAGCCATGTGTGCATGCGATGGTCTTAGACCATCGGACATTTCTGACTGAGATCGTTACGTTGTAATGCGTCGGTGGACGTTTCAAAAGCATTGGTGCTCTTACTCGAGTATCCTCTCCTTCTAAGGTATATTCGTGGTTGACCTATTGGCTTAGCTGTAATCCCCCACCTGGCCCCTCCCCGAGCCCTCCAGGGGGGTTTCGAAACCCCCCTCCCCCCCCAGCCGACTGCAGCCGCCGACGACGACGACGACGCAGATTACGACGACGACGACGACGACGACGACGACGACGACGACGACGACGACGACGACGACGACGACGACGACTTACATTCTTGCGCCAGGGGGTGGGGTTTTGGACCCCCCCCCTCGGGCCCCCCGGTTGGTTTCGAACCCCCCTCCCACCCCCCGCCCCCACCCCCCAACCAAGCCGCCGGCAGCCGCCGCCGACGGCGACGACCCCAACGACAACGACAACGACGACGACGAGGACGACACATTCTTGCGCCAGGGGCGGGGAGGTTCGAAACCCTCCCCTCCCCAGTCTCTCGGAGGGGTTTGACCCCTTCCCCCCCTTACTCGCCGCTGGCAAACGGCGATGATGACGACGACGACGAGGACGACGAAGATGATGGCGACGACAACGACGTCGTCGCAGATCCGCGCCAGCGCCGCCCTTCCACCCGCGTTGGAGAAGAAGGAGGTGGGAGAGGGGCAGGGGAGCAGGAAGAACAGCAGCGGGAGGGGGCAGTGGCTCAGGGGTGGGAGCGGCAGTGGGCGAGAGAACGCGGAGGAGGAAACGGAGGAAGAGAAAGAGGAAGAGGAGGAGGAGGTGGATGAGAAGGAGGAGGAGGAGGAGGAGGAGGAGGAGGAGGAGGAGGAGGAGAGAGGAGGCAGACTGTATATGCATCAGACTTTAGTGTCCCGTCCGCCCGACCCGCCCCGCCCGATGGGGTCCGCCCGTCCGACCCGCCCGATAGGGTCCGCCCGTCCCGACCCGCCCGTTAGGGTTTTCATTTGTCATGCTGTATACGCATCAGACTTTAGTGTCCCGCCCGCCCGATCCGACCCGCCCGATAGGGGTCCGCCCGCCCGACCCCTCCGATAGGGTCCGCCCGTCCCGACCCGCCCGTTAGGGTTCTCATGTCTGTATACGCATCAGACTCTAGTGTTCCGCCCGCCCGACCCGACCCGCCCGTTAGGGTCCGCCCGCCCGATAGGGTCCGCCCGTCCCGACCCGCCCGTTAGGGCTCTCATGTGTACGCATCAGACTTTAGTGTCACGTCCGCCCGACCCGCCCGTTCGGGTCCGCCCGTCCGACCCGCCTGGTAGGGTCCGCCCATCCCGACCCGCCCGTTAGGGCTCTCATGGGTCATGCTGTATACGCATCGGACTTTAGTGTCCCGCCCGCCCGTCCCGACCCGCCCGATAGGGGTTCGCCCGTCCCGACCCGCCCGTTAGGGCTCTCATGTGTCATGCTGTGTACGCATCAGACTTTAGTATCCCGCCCGCCCGACCCGACCCGCCCGATAGGGGTCCGCCCGTCCCGACCCGCTCGATAGAGTCCGCCCGTCGTCGTCGTCGTCGACGTCATCGTCGTCGTTGTCGTCGTCGCCGTCTTCTTCGTCATCGTCGTCGTTATTTCGTCGTGTCGTCGTCATCGTCGTCGTCGTCATCGTTTTGGTCGTCGTCGTCGTCTTCGTCGTCGTCGTTGTGTCGTCGTCGTCGTGTCGTCGTCGTCGTTGTGTCGTCGTCGTCGTCGTCGTCTTCGTCGTCGTCGTGTTGTCGTCATCGCTGTCGTCGTCGTCGTAGCCGTCGTCGTCGTAGTCGTCATGATCGTCGTCGTCCTCGTCTTTGTCGACGTCGTCGTCTTTGTCGTCATCGTCGTCGTCATTGTCGTCGTGTCCGTCGTCGTTTGCTGGCGGCGAGAAGGGGGAAGGACTCGAACGCCCCCCCTTGCGCCAGGAGGGGGGGGACTCGCCGCCGGCAAACATCGTTGTTGTCGTCGTCGTCGGCGGCGGCGGCTGCGGCGGTTGCCTGTTCTTTGGGGGGAGGGGGGGGTTGTGCAGGGGGGGGTTCGGTGGGGACCCCCCGGTTTCCGACCCCCCCTCAGGATTTGCTTTCGGGGGGGGGGAGGGGCCCCCAGTTTTTTGAATTCCCCTCTCAGGGATTTTTGTTCAGCATCGCCGCGGTGGATCGCGCTCCCTCGGTGGTCAGCTGATTCCGCCCGGTGAACCTTAAGTCGGGCATGTCTCTCTGTAGGAGGAGTTTCCAAACATTGTCAAAACACAGTCCGGGGACAATGTTTCTACTACGTTTGTTTATTTTTGATTTGATATGTTCGCCCAGAACCTGCTTGTAGGAGGACATGCCCGACCTAAGATTAACCAGACCAGATCGGATGGAGTCCACAGGGCTGACTCGCGAAAGCCTGGATCAAGTTCAGGTCGCCCCCGCCTTTTGGGTCTAGTCAGGGCTGCCCTCCTCCCCAGGCAGCGTTTCCGGCGGTGGCAGCGGCAGCACAGCGCCTTCAGGCCAGGGGGGGCGGCCGCGGAGGAGGGTGAGCATGATGGGGAAGATGAGGGGCGGGAGGAAGAGGGGGAGGAGGTGAAGGACCCCGAGATCCTGGACACTCGTTTTTTTCGAGCCTGGCGTTTTCGCCCGGTTTCGGGCCCCAGGACCCTCACAGCTCGATTCGGCTGGAAAAGTGCAGCAAGAAGATGCGGTCTACGTCTTCGGTCGTGATTTTCTCGATGTCATCATTTTTCGAGCCGTCGGATCTCAGGGGGAGGACGAGGCCAAAGCTGGCAGAGGAACCCTTCTAGGGAGGTATATTAGGCCACTCACATAAAATACAGGCGGCGTCCAGGTCCATGGACCAGGAGCACCACATTTTTCCACAGCTTTCCTGACCGGGAATCGAATGTAGCCCCCCCGGGGTCTAGGGGCTGGGCTCACGCGTGGGGGGCCCAAAATCGTCGAGGGTGACCAGACGGCCGTCAAGGCAGTTCAAGATGGCCTTGAGGTGTTGCAGACAGCCCACGAAGGCGTCGCCAACAGCCAAAGAGGCCCCCAAGATCTTTCAAGAGGGCCCCAAGATGGCCCCCAAGAGGGTCTCTAGAGGCAAACATCGCCCTATTCCCTAAGGAAGTGTGCATGTTGTTCATGTTCGTTTTGGTCCCAATACGCCCGCAAAAGGCCCCCACTGGGCCCCAAAGAGGAACACACTGTATATCCCAAGGAGCTTCAAACTTGCTTCTCAAACGCCCCTGAGAGGCATCTCGGAGTTTTATTCCAGTGCACGATGTGCATGCTTGTACGAATCTGGGGTATCACGGCTGCCCTGGCGCTGGCTCGTGGAATATTTCTCACATTGAATGCGCACCCAGGATCATTTCGAATATTTCTGAGACCGTACTTTAACCCTTGCCCTTGACGGCTTCACATTCTGGGCAAAGAGTAGGATCAGCAGTCCAAAGATGAGAAGGTTAATGCTGAGGCTCATATGGGGACGATTCGAAGGACTACGCCCACCCAGGGCCCTGTCAGGTCGTCATTCAAGGCTCACGCTTGAGCTAGTCTGGGGGGTCACGGCTGCCCCGTCGCCTGCTCTTGTGGCCTAAGGCGCACCAAGAGGCATCCCAAGAGGGCCCAAGACGCATCTAGACGGCCACCAGAGAGGCTCCCCAGAGGCCGGAACCACGAGCCGGTCTCCAACAGGCCCCCACGATGCCCCCACGATGCCCCCCACAAGAGACCCCCAGAGGCCCCTAGAGACAGGATGATAAAGGCTTCCGAGAGGGTCCTGGAGGCTTCCCAAGAGCCTCCAAGGAGCGTCGTTCACAAGCTCCCTCCTCCCTCCCTCCAGTTGGTGTTCGGGGCTGCGAATCGAGCCTCCCGCGGCCGTTCGGAAAGATCCGGGCCGCGAGGAAAGGGGGAGGACAAGGAGAGGCCCAGGGCTCTTTCACGCGCGTTTCACCACGGCGCCATGGACTGCTCAGACATCGTTATTGGAGCCACCGCGCGAAGAAGTCGTCATTTGCAAGGAATTTGCGACAGTTACTCAAAGCGGTTACAGAGGTCGACCCATGCGAAGGTGATATTTCAATTTGTGTTCTGGCTGCTGAGAAGGCGGTATGAGTGTTGCCTCTAGTTAAATTTACATTTCAGGGATACCTCTAGTTATATTTACACTTCAGGGAATAAGAGTATGTTTGGCATCCGTGTCTGTTTCAAGGAACGTATTTGCACGTTCAACACGACCCCAACAATCACGCGCGCGCTGGACCCATAGCGAACACTGCGATGCACGCGCAACGCGCACGACACACGTCACCCGCACAACAGCATGACACGGAATACGCACAACGCACACAACACAGACGCACGCAGCACCATCCATGCCCCAGCGCGCTTCGCGATCCCCCCTCGTTCCCCAAACAGTCCAGACCGCACCGCAGCCTGCCGAACTCCGCAGTCTTTCATGGCCTCCACACCCCTCCCTGTTGCCTTTCACACTCCACTCCGCTCTTCACCGCTCTTCGCGCGAGTCTCCGCTCCTCCTGGTTACCTCCCCGCCCCACTCCACTTCTTCCGTGCTCCTCCCCACGGCCGCCTGTCTTCTCCAGAGTCATCCGCCCTCGCTCCCTCTCTTCCGCAGAATTCCGCGTTTCCATCCACTTCTTCAGGCTCTCTTGCTCTCGCCTGGGTTCCACACGGTAGAGGGAAACAATTATTGAACACTCCTTTTTCCCCCAAAAATTCAATGTTGGCACGCGCGGGGAAGATTGTTGCGAAGTGCATCTCATCAGACCCACCGCCAACTTTGAACATTGGGGGGAGGGGGAGCCGTTGACAGATGAATGTGGCATGAGTGTTCGCTAATTTGTTCCGAGGCCTGCAGCATTTCCCTGGCAATCGCGCGCCGTCCGGACCCGTCTCACGGCCGTTTCTGTGAATGCGGTCGCGCGAGGCGTTTGTCATGGGCTCATCTTGAGTCGTATTTGGGCTGTCTCTGTGTCGTCTCCGCGCCCTCGACGGCCGTCGCGCGAGCGAACTAGGCATAACATCACGACAAACACAGTGTGTGAATGATCTGACTCATCATTGGCCGGTGGGGCTTGCGGATAGTACGCAGCCAGCGAAGAGCCAAATGTTCTGCAAGAGTTGCTCTATTGTAAGTGTTGGTAAAACGTCCGCCTCAACAAAACCCATCGCTCAGGGTCTCTATTTGTGTACCGCAAGCGACGGCTACTTGCAGCACCCTGCTCTGAGAGCTAGAGCCGCCCCTCGCACATAGCCGAGGAGGAAGACCAAAGCTTACCTTCACTGAGGTCGAAGAGCCGTGGACCTCGGACGGCTCTGACTCCGACCTGTAGTCCGTGCCTCCCACTAGGCCGGAGCACATCCATTGGACAGCGTGCGTGTGCAGGGAAGGGTGATATGGGAGGGTGGCGGAGGAGGCGGAGGAAACATGAGGTTTCTCCCCATCAAACCATTTGATTCACACATGGTTCAGATGTTGATCGGGCAAGATCAAGAACAGGCAAAGACCCTGGCATTCAAAGGTAGATATGCGGGCTTGGAAGAATCCTCGCCAACGCGGTACATATTGCCAAGTCTGCAAGGAAGCAAGGTCAATCCCGCCCTCAGGTTCCAGGCTGAACAGTTGACAGCAGGTATTAGCCGTGTTCTTTCAGCGCGCAATACTGCAAGCCTCCCCTCACAAGTGTCCAGCATAGTTTGACATGTGCTCCAACTGTGCAACAGTAAGACAACATAGAGTGACTTTCTACGCCTCTTTGACATTCGACTGAGACTACTTCCACTGAGTGTCAAGTGTTGTTCAGCTCGCGTCCAAAATTCTGCACTATATTCTGCACCATGTTCACAGTTCCCAGAAGCTCTCAGGAAGATGATAGAGTCCTGGCCAAGCAACGTGTTGCGATTGTTGTGTTCATGCCTAAGAACACTTGGGCCCCACGCGGCAAGGATCTGGAATCCACGCAATTCGTTCGGTCGCCAGAGTGGATGTTGGGCATTCCACGTGATCAAACATTTGACAGGGCGATCGCCCTTCTGAGGGCGGCGCCCGTGCTGGGGGTTGGTGGGCTGCTGCTGCTGGGCCCCGTCTCGTGCTTACCCATGGAGAGTCGTCCCCAGCGCACGTGCCGAAGATCTGGGACATCCCAGCGCTGAGCCGCAGGATTCGTTTTGCCTGCAACTGATGCTGTTGACACTCAGCTCGTGGACTTGTTCCTGTCTCGCCCCCGACCCAGGTTCTGTCTCTCGACTCGGAGCGCCTGGAAGGGAAACGGCTCAGGCTCAGTGTGAGGAGCACCCGCAGCCTTTTAGAGCAGATTGACTCATGCGGTGCGATGTGACATCAGTGAACCAAATCACACGAGTTTCTGGGGCATTGGGCGGGACTTCTCATGGCGCGGACCTGGACTTGGTGTCCTTTGTGTGCTTCTCTGCTGGACCCTTTCCTGGCGGGCCCCTGGGAACCAGGTCAGCGCACCGGAGACGACCACCAAAATTCACCCCCTTCCTTCCCGCATCCCCTCCACACGGCATTCCGTCCCCACGGTCGTTCGCAGCAGCAGGCGGACGAGGAGGAGGAGGAGGAGGAGGAGGAGGTGGAGGTGGAGGTGGAGGAGAAGGAGGATAAGGAGGAGCAGGGATCAAGGGGCAGAAGGCAGCAGACACAGAAGGAGGACGAGGAGGAGAACAAGCAACCGCCGCAGCAGCAGCAGCAGGGGTAAGAGAAGGAGGAAGAGGAGGAGGAAGAGGAGGACCACGAACAACAGATGGCGGCGGCGACGACGACCACGACTGTTTCTTCGGGGCCCTCTTTCCCCCCGTCGTCTTCCTCCTCTTTCTCCTTCTCCGCCCTCCCTCCTTCACCTCCCCTTCCCTCCCCTCCCCCTCCCACCCACCCGCAGTCCCCCCCCCCCCTCATTCCGTCCCCCCTCACGTTCCCCCCCCCCCCGCGATGTTCCCCCCACCCCCCCTCGCGCTTCCCCCCGATGCTCCCCCCACCCCTTTCGACGACGAGCGACGAGCCGAGCGTCGATGCCCCCACCCCCTTCGACGACGTGCGTCGAGCGACGGGTGAACGAACGAGCGAGCGACGACGAGCCACTCCCCGAGGCTCGCGGTACCCCCAGCCAGGGTGGTGAGGCTCCGCACCGATGCCAGCGCGGAGGTGTGAGAGGGCCCGCGCAAGGGCGTGGCCGGGGGTGGTGTTTTTTTCTCCTCCTCATTATCCTCCTCCTCCTCCCCCTCCTCCTCCTCCTCCTCCTCCTCCTCCTCCTCCTCCTCCTCCTCCTCCTCAATCGGCGTTGAAGGCCAAGGCAATTCGAGGTCCGACGGAGTGAGGACTTCCACAGAAACCCACTCACACGCTTTCCGCCCCATACGTTCTCCAGTGACGGGGGGAGGGAGTAGGGGGGAGGAGGGACGACGGAGAACAAACAAAACGATCCCTGCAGCCATTCCGATGCCGTACCTTTCGCGACTTCTTCTCGCTTGAAAGGGTCGTACTCTGGTGGTGGAATGTTCTAGTGCCGCAGCTTCCCAAACGTCTATGGAGGATTGGAGTGTGACCTTGGAAAAAAAACGACGAACCAATGACGCAGAGAACGGATCCGGCGTACCCACGCTAGGAAATGCCAGGTTGCCAGGATTGCCATTTGCGCGCAATTGGTTGACCAAGAGCCGTCGCTGGACAGCGGACGCCAGAGGGAAGATGGAGCCCCCGAGGTTCGGAGGCAACCGGGGAGTGCCAACGCAAATCGAAAGCTCATAAATAATCAGGACTGCGGGAATAGATGCAGCAGGAGACTGACGACCAATTGTTCCAATGGGGTTCAGTAGAGCTTGGTGCGCATTCATTTGTTCGGCGGCGAGCGAAGATAGATGACAAAGGTACGAGGGAAGATGGAGGCCCTGAGATTCGGAGGTCAGCGGCTGCGGCCGGTGAAGAACCTCAAAAACCCATAGACCCTTGCTCTTCAGGCGATGGGAGTTCCATGTGCCGCATCTGCCCGAATTCCGATTGGAGATTGGAGCGTGACCTTGAAGCACATGAGGAGGCAGATGAGCAGAGAACTAAGTGTTTGAAGATATGGCAAGGGAAGTGGAAGACCCGTTGCGTCCGTGGAGCAAGAGCCAGAGGGAAGATGGAGGCCCCAAGGTTCGGAGGCCACTGGCCCCCCGCCAGTGCTGAAGTTCGACAGCCCACGGTCTCCCTGTCGGCAAACCCGAACAAACGGCAGGAAGTTTCTGAGGTGCTTCTGGACCACGCAGATCCTTGCATAGGGCGAACTAGATTCAACACCGGTTGCCTCCTGGTCTCACGCAGCAGGAAGTGCAGGATGCACTGACAGAGAGAAACATTAGGTTTCTTCACAAAGTATGTAGGAGGCAAAATCAAACTGGGCCCGGCCGAGGTGATCCAGCCCCAGAATGCCAGTTTAGACCAATTGTGGGAAGCTGAAGCAATACGTAATATGGTCCGTGAGGCGTGGGAATACGATTTGTTTGTCAGATTTGTTTCCGCGGTGGACATTCAGCAGCGACTGGACCTCAGGGGCATGTGTTGCATTTGTTATTTGATGGAAGACGTCATTCAGACTGGGTGTCCTTAGGATTTGTTGTCCAAGTGGGAGACAACTACACGTTCGTATACATAGCACCACCCTGAAAAAAGAGACCTTGAGCCAATTCCTTGCACGCGCCGCATGTAACCCCAGATTTCCTGAAGAAGTGCGCGTGGCCTTGCAGAGGAACAACGAGCAGAGGTTGTGCATCTATGCGCGCGTTTGGCGCGGGATGCATGTGTCTGGGAGCAGCGAGAGGAGGCGGGGGGTGTGGGACGGAGGGGGCGGGGTGCGGACTCTGTTCGAAGCGTTGACCGAAGGATGTTGGCATAATCTTCATCAGGCGCATCAGCAGGTGTTTGGGGTGCACAGGCCTCCCGCTTTTTCCCCCCTCCCTATCCCCTGCGTTGCTTCCCTGTCTCTCGCCCTCGGCCCATCTTCTGAATGCGCCGCATGTTTCCCCAGATTTTCTGGTGCATGGGTGTGATATTGCAGAGGAAAGCTGGGGCAGTTCTAAGCGCACCCGCGCGAAACACGAAACCTGAGCGCGTTTAGCGCGGGAAGCATCTGTCCCGACGTAGTGAACGCGAAGCGCACGAGCGAGGACATCTCGGAATGCTGGAGTTCCTGCGTGGGTGAATGGGGGGGGAGGGGGGGAAGTGGGGGAGAGGGGGGGCTCCGTTCGAAGCGCAACAGGATGTTGGTATAATCTTAACCGGGCCCATCAGCAGGGCTTGGCGTGCAGGGTCCTTTGCTTTCTCTCTCCCCCCCCTTTCCCCTGCGTTGTCCCCCTGTCTCTCGTCCTCGGTCCATTTTTTGAGTGTGCCGCATGTTTCCCCCAGGTTTTTTGGCGTATAAGTGTGCCCTTGCAGGGGGCGGGAAGAGGAGAGGTTGAGGATTTCTGAGCGCGCTTGACGCGGGAAGCGAAACCTGAGCGCGCTTGGCGCGGGAAGCATCTGTTTCGGCGTAGCGAAAGCAGAGAGCACGAACGGGGACATGTCGGAATGCTGGAGCTACCGTGTGGGTGGAGGGGGGGGGGGCGGGCTTCTCGGAGCTCGGGCGTTCTGGCTCCAAAATTCAGGAAGGGCCCAGGGAACCCCCTACTCGGGAGCCCCGTTCGCCAGCGGGTCCCCCAGAAAGGGCACGCGAACTGGCCAGCAGTTGTTCCCCCCGCGCTGACCCGAGGGACTCGCCTTAATCAGCGAGCCTCTCTTACGGGGCCATTTCGGAGTTCGCCCCCTTGAGCTTCGGGGTGTGCCCCTTGCCCGCACCGGGAGAAGTATGGGGCGCGCGGCATGTGCGTTTATCCCTGCGGATTTGCCAGGCGCGCAAGGCACCAGTCTAGGTGTGTTGACGTTGGCCCCCTTTTTATGCGGATGTCCTGTCATGTCCTGTCCTCCTCCTCCTCCTCCTCCTCCTCCTCCTCCTCCTCCTCCTCCTCCTCCTCCCCCTCCCCCTCCTCCCCCCGTCCCCGTCCTCCTCTTCCCTCATCCGCCATCCTCCCTTCTCCTCATTTTCCTCTTCCTCCGACGTTTTCCTCCTCCTCCTCCTCTTGTTCCTCCCCTCCTCTCCTCCTCCTCCTCCTCTCCTCCTCCTCCTCCTCCTCCTCCTCCTCCTCCTCCTCCTCCTCCTCCTCTTGTTCCTCCTCCCCCTCCCCCTCCTCCCCCCGTCCCCGTCCCTCCTCTTCCCTCATCCGCCATCCTCCCTTCTCCTCATTTTCCTCTTCCTCCGACGTTTTCCTCCTCCTCCTCCTCCTCTTGTTTCCTCCTCTCTCTCCTCCTCCTCATCCTCCTCCTCCTCCTCCTCCTCCTCCTCCTCCTCCTCCTCCTCCAATTCCTCCTCCTCCTCCTCTGCCTCCTCCTCCTCCTCATATCCCCATTTTTTTCTTTTCCTCCTCCTCGTCATCATCATCATCATCGTCACCATCACCATCATCATCATCATCATCATCATCATCATCATCAGCATCGTCATCATCATCCGCATCATCATCATCATCCCTCTCCTCTCCTCCTCTTCCTCTGCCTCCTCCGTCTCCACTTCTCCTTCTCCAGTCGCCATGCGGGCAGCAGTTTTTGAGGAGAACGGGTCCTGAATTCCATCGCCGTTTGTGGAATTTCTGGGGACCTCCTGGGGCACTGGGGCCGACAGGAACGACTGGGGATCAAGAGCAAGCCCCGAGGGAACGTCAGAGCCCCAAATCATCTGCGCTTGGGACAGTCAGTGATGGCTACGGATTCGCGCCTCGGGGGCCTAATTGGAGTTACGCTGGATCGCAGCTATCCCGGATCATTCAGTCGTCCCACCCCCCCCCGGGTCATCCGGGGGCGGCAGAGAGGGGGGTGATGACTAGGAGGGGGGGGATATCATGACGGGGGCCGTGATATTTCCACAGATGTCATGGCGCTTCTTTTTCTTTTAATACGTGCCCGGCCCCCTCCCCTAGGCCGCGCACGTGCCGCCGGCCATGATTTGCACCCCCCCCTCTTGGACGCCCCCTTCTTGGCTGCCCCCGAATCACCAGGTTTGTGAGCAGTTGGGGGTAACTAGTGATTGGTACTTCGGGGGGCCCAAACCGGGGTTGCCCCGGACCGCAGCTGTCCCGGCTCACTCGGGCGCCCACGGGGTACACGAGCCGTTTCCCTCAGGGCACGTTTGTTCCGTGCCGAGGAACACCCAGGGGTTGTCCTGTCCCCGCTGGCAGGCGAGGAGCGGCATTTGATTTTATATATACAAGTATATATATATGTATATACATATATATATATACACATACATATATACATATGTAGATGGATGTGTATGTGTATGCGTTTATGGATATGTAAATGTACATGTCTATGTACATGTAACTGTATATGTCTGACTATGCCTATGCCTATGTCTATGTCTATGTCTATGGTTATGGCTATGTATATGTCTATGTCTGTGTGTATGCCTATGCATAGGTGTATGTATATGTCTATGTATATGTATGTGTATATATATATGTATATGTGTGTTTATATATGTATGTATGTATGTGTGTATGTCTGTATGAATGTATGCATGCATGCATGCATGCATGCATGCATGCATGTATGTATGTATGTATGTATGTATGTATGTACGTATGTACGTATGTATGTATGTATGTATGTATGTATGTATGTATGTATGTATGTATATATATATATATATATATATATGTGTGTGCGTGTGTGTGTGTGTGTCTGTGTGTGTGTCTGTGTGTGTGTGAGAGCAGGCCGGGGGAGGGCCCAGAACTGCTGGCTCTGGTTCGTATGGGGGGCCGGGGGGGCTCTAAGAGGGTTCAGAAGGGGCCCCGGACCACCCCAGAGGATCCCAAGCTGGCCCAAGAGGCACCCAAAGCGCCCCAGGTTGTCTGGAAGGTGGCTGAAGAACGCGCTGAGATGGCTTCTGGACGGGCCGCGAGCGTTCGAAGACAGCCCAAGCCTGTTCCTAGACGGCCACAAGGGCATTCAAGACGGTCCAAAAGGCCGCCGACAAGGCCCTCCAAGGGCAAAAATCGAGAATTGCCTATGGGAAGACGTATATTTCTTGAACCTTTGCTTTTTGGTCCTACCAGCGGCCGCGACGGCCCCAGAAGAGGCTCCCAAAATGAGCTCCAGACGGCCCAAGAGGCCCCCAAGAGTGCCCCCAGACGGCCTGAAGAGAGCTTCGAGCAGCACAAAGGAGCCCCAACACGGCCCAAAAGAGTACCCAGGAAGCCCGAGGGGGCCAGCAGATGATCCCTGGAGAGGGCCCCCCAAGGGCCGCAAGACGGGCTCAGGTCCCCATGACGGGCGAAGAGGGACCTGGAACGGCCGAACCGGGCCCCCGGAGGGTCCAAAAAAGGCCTACCAGGACTCCCTCAAGACGGTCCAGGGGGCCTCTGAGAAAACTCCCGGGTGCAAAAAACCTAGCATACTCCATGGAACAACGTTCATTGCTATGATATTCGCTTCTTATGTTTCATCGGCGGCCACGTCGGCCCCGAAGGCTCCCCGAATCGGCGCCACACGGTCCACGAGGCCCCCAAGAGG
>CAUYUJ010013258.1:85000-110042 GCA_963575745.1 Prorocentrum cordatum
CAGCCCAGTGGGGCCCAGTATGCTTCGAATGGTTCGAGTGAACATCGAACATCGACTTGGGCGCAGCAACAAACTCTTGACGCTTTGCCTTCCGTATTTCATGCGGGCGGCTGTCGTGCAGCTCTACCCTGGATTCCCCTGCCTCGCTGGCGATGTTCATTCCCTCCGGCTTGGCCTCTCTCACGCAGTGTATCAGTCGGCGACCTTCGCGCAGCTGAAGGAAGGGTCGGCCCCCTGGAGTCTCGGGGCCTTCTCCGTGGTGCACGGGATGGTGGACCTTGGAGTTTGTGCCGCTTTCGAGTGGTTCAGCCTTCGCAGCCGCGGCCGCTCCCCCGGGCCCCTCCCACCTTCCAGGCTGGTTCGCGACGTTCCTCGGCAGCGCAGCTCACCTGGCTCGCACACGCCGTTGGCGCGACCTGGGCTTGGCGCCCCACTGGCGACTCGCCCTTCGCTTACTACCCCTGGACGCCCAACGGGCATGTTGGACACGCAGTCCTCGCCGCACTCGTCCTCGAGCTTCGAGCAAGCCTTGCCTCACGGCACACCCCTAATTCCCCAGCATTCTGCTGGGCTGTAAGTGCCTGAGCTTCCCTGGGCGCCCTCAGCTTGCCAGCTCTCCCGCGCAGCCTGCCGCTGCTTGGTGAGTGGGCCGGCCGGCCTGCGGCGCGTTTAGTAGCTAATTAGGCCGCTTCCGTGTCCCGGAGCGCTTCTGACTCCGCGTGCGCCTTCGCTGGTGGACGCGACCGAGAAAAAAGTATCCCCACCCGCCCATCCAGACACGATTGGAGGCCTTCTTGGAGGCTATCGTGAGCCAGGTTCGGCTAGAGGCTGTCGGAGGCGATCCTAGGCCATGCTCAGCTATCTTGGACCGTCTTGTGGCTGTCCTGTCCTTGGGCCTCCTGTGGCCATCTTGGGGATATGAGGAGGGGGAGGAGGAGGAGGAGGAGGAGGAGGAGGAGGAGGAGGAGGAGAAAGAGAGAAGGATGAGGGGGGGAAGAAGAGGATAAGTAGTAGTAGGAGGAGGAGGATAATGCGGCACGAGGAAGATGAGGAGGAGGGAGGAGGCAGGAAAGGAGGAGGGGATGACAAGGAGGATGAGAAGTCGGACTTTGGAGGTATGTTGTTGTGAAAGGTTCTTGAATGACGACGAAGGCCATCTTAGGGGTTCTCTTAGGGCCCCCATGTGGGTGGGGTTTCTGGGGGAACTCTTGGGGCCCTCTTGGGGCTCAGTATTGGGGGGGGGCCTTCTTGGGGCTCCTTGGAAGGGTTTGGGATGCCTCTTTGGGTAATCTTGGGCCCCAAGGCTCCCAAAGGGGGGTGTCCTAAATTCAGCCCCCCCTCGGACAGCTACTGGGAACCAAAACCGCCCCCAGATGCGCGACGCTGGGGCGAGGTGCGCCACGCGCGCCAGGCACCCCTGTGTCTCGAGCGTGCCAGGCACGCCTGATGCGCCCATGTCGGCCCCCACCATCCACGTCGAAAACCAATGCTCATCATTGTGTCTGGTGGGCCTGCGCACAACAGCCCATACGCCACCACCCCCGCCGTCCTTGTCAAGACCAGCGGGGCGGCCGGATCCAGATATAGCCGCGAGATGCATGTTGTATGTTTTTCCCAACCATCATGTGGTGTTGGGTCCTCGTTTTGAAGAGACGGTGCCCCGCGTTCCCGCCTCCTTCCTCCCTCCCTCCTCCCCCCTCCTCCCCCTCCCACACCCATTTCGGTACACCCTTCACACGTTTCGTTGCCCCATTGGGAGCTCCACCGACGGCCCCAGTGGCTGCGTTCGCTTTTGCGGCGCATGCGGTTCCACCCCCCATGTCGGCACACCCCTCACACGTTTCGTGGCCCCATAGGGAGCTCCACCAAAGGTCCCAGTGGCTGCGTTCGCTTTTGCGGCGCATTCGGTTCCACCCCCCATGTCGGCACACCCCTCACACATTTCGTGGCCCCTTAGGGAGCTCCACGGAAGGCCCCAGTGGCTGCGTTCGCTTTTGCGGCGCATGCAGTTCCACTCCCCATTTCGGCACACCCCTCACACGTTTCGTGGCCCCATAGGGAGCTCCACCAAAGGTTCCCAGTGGCTGCGTTCGCTTTTGCGGCGCATGCGGTTCCACCCCCCATTTCGGCACACCCCTCGCACGTTTCGTGGCCCCATAGGGAGCTCCACCAAAGGTCCCAGTGGCTGCGTTCGCTTTTGCGGCGCATGCAGTTCCACCCCCCATTTTGGCACACCCCTCACACGTTTCGTGGCCCCATAGGGAGCTCCACCGAAGGCCCCAGTGGCTGCGTTCGCTTTTGCGGCGCATGCGGTTCCACCCCCCATGTCGGCACACCCCTCACACGTTTCGTGGCCCCATAGGGAGCTCCACCGACGGCCCCAGTGGCTGCGTTCGCTTTTGCGGCGCATGCGGTTCCACCCCCCATGTCGGCACACCCCTCACACGTTTCGTGGCCCCATAGGGAGCTCCACCGAAGGCCCCAGTGGCTGCGTTCGCTTTTGCGGCGCATGCGGTTCCACCCCCCATTTCGGCACACCCCTCACACGTTTCGTGGCCCCATAGGGAGCTCCACCAAAGGTCCCAGTGGCTGCGTTCGCTTTTGCGGCGCATGCAGTTCCACCCCCCATGTCGGCACACCCCTCACACGTTTCGTGGCCCCATAGGGAGCTCCACCGAAGGCCCCAGTGGCTGCGTTCGCTTTTGCGGCGCATGCGGTTCCACCCCCCATTTCGGCACACCCCTCACACGTTTCGTGGCCCCATAGGGAGCTCCACCGCGGTCCCAGTGGCTGTGTTCGCTTTTGCAGTTTCCACCCCCCATTGACACCCCTCACACGTTTCGTGGCGGGAGCTCCACCAAAGTCCCAGTGGCTGCGTTCGCTTTTGCGGCGCATGCGGTTCCACCCCCCATTCGGCACACCCCTCACACGTTTCGTGGCCCCATAGGGAGCTCCACCAAAGGTCCCAGTGGCGTTGCGGCGCATGCGGTTCCACGTCGGCACACCCCTCACACGTTTCGTGGCCCCCGGCCCCTTAAGGAGCTCCACGGAAGGCCCCAGTGGCTGCGTTCGCATGCGGTTCCACCCCCCATTTCGGCACACCCCTCACACGTTTCGTGGCCCCATAGGGAGCTCCACCGAAGGCCCCAGTGGCTGCGTTCGCATGCGGTTCCGCCCCCCATTTCGGCACACCCCTCACACGTTTCGTGGCCCCACAGGGAGCTCCACCGAAGGCCCCAGTGGCTGCCTTCGCATGCAGTTCCGCCTTCCATTTCGGCACACCCCTCGCACGTTTCGTGGTCTGAGGCGGCACCACCGAATGCCGCAGCGGCAGGTTCGGCATGTCGGTGTTGCCCCATGTCTGTACACCCCTCACACGTTTCGTGGCCCCATAGGGAGCTCCACCGAAAGCCCCAGTGTCAGGGTTCGCATGGCGGCCTTGGGCCATTTCGGCACACCCCTCACGAGGGTCGTGGCCCCATGGGAGCCCCACCGATGTCTCCCGTGGCAGCATCCTTCATGGCTCTCAGAGCCCTCTCTTGCTTCTGCTCCTCGGTCAGGGGGACGCCGTCCTCGTCGTCGTCGGCGCCCGCGAAGACGGCCACGAACGTGTCCCTGAGCATGTCGGGCCCCGGCGGGGAGCCGTGGCTACATAGGGAGCGCGGGCGAAGATGGTATTCCCAATTGCGGTATTCACAAATGCGTATGGTTGGGTCCTTCGCCAGGCTATTTTTTTTGTTAGGGATGGTCGCCCTGCGCACAGCAAGCAGTATGCTAACGCCCCGCCGTCCTTGACAAAACGAATACACAGTGCTCGCGGGCCCCACCCGAGACCGCAAACCGTGTCGCTCATTTCCACCAGCCTTACCAACGCAGAACATGTGCCCGAGTTTCAGCACATCGCCGAGGAGCGCATCGCATGCCATGTGCCCACGGGGTCAGTTGCACCAGGCACCTTGCAGGTCCAAACGTGCGAGGCGCGGCAAGTGCGGCACGTGCTCCACGAGAGGGTTGGGATGCCGTTTGCATGTGCACTCTGAAGGACGACCAGCCTGGCATCGACGAGTGCTGGTCCAATGATGGCCCTGCAACCCCTGAGCATGCACGCATGTTTTTCTTCCCCCCTCCTCATTCCCTTTTTCTCCTCCTCCTCCTCATCCTCCTCCTCCTCCTCCTCCTCCTCCTCCTCCTTCTCCTCCTCCTCCTCTTCCTCCTCCTCCTCCTCCTCCTCCTCCTCCTCCTCCTCCTCCTCCTCCTCCCCCATCGCCTTCCAGTTCTCTTCCCGTTCCTTGGCGCGCGGCTAACTGGGGGAGCCCTCGAGTCTCCTCGGCAAGCGGCGGGGCGGAGCGGGCGACTCCCCCGCAGCCCGCAGCACCGCGGCGGGCTGGGCGGCCGCAGCGCCCGGGCACAGCGCGCGCCATGCGCCCGCCGTGGTGCTGCAGGCGCTGCTGCTGCAGGCGGCCCCGCCTGGCGTCCCGCTGCCATCCGGCGTCCCGCGCGAGAGTTTTTTTTTCCGGAAACTGGAGCATGTACATTACCATTACGTCGGGCGTGTCCCCCTACATGGGGATTTTCGACGAAAAATAAAAGATACCCCAAACAGATCCAAAAAAGGCCAATCAATACCCAAAACCAGTCCCCAGACTATTTTTTGATTATGTTTTGATTATGTTTGTGGTATTTTCTATTTTTCGTAAAAAATCCCCCTGTATGGGGACAGGCCCGATCTAAGCATATTCCCCAATCAGAGCTTGCCTTTGTAGGGATCCTAGCGGATTAAAGGGTTAGGTGAGGTGCGTGGCCGATTTCGGTGCCCGGGTGCCCGGGTGCCCGTGGGTGCCCGGGTGCCCAGGGGTGCCCAATAGCCCAGTAGTCCTATGGCCCCATAGTCCTATAGCCGTATAGCCCTATAGCCCTGTAGCTTTATAGCCTTATATCCCTATAGCCCTAATAGCTTCATATCCGTATAGCCTTATAGCCCCATAGCCCATATAGCTCTATAGCCCCATAGTCCTATAGCCCTACGGCCCTATAGGTCACAGTCCTATAGCCCTATAGACATATAGCCGGATAGCCCTATAGCCCTATAGCCCGATAGCCTTATAGCCCTATAGCCCGATAGCCCTATAGGCCTATAGCCCTATATCCCGCCCTATAGCCCGATTACAAAGGGAGCAATTGGAAGATTAAAGAAATTTGATTGGTTTTTTTCTCCGGTATCATACATTACCAGTGGCGGGCTGTTGTCCAGTCCCAGGACTTTTTTGAGGGTCGGGGACGGCGTCGGGGTGGTGTGGTGTATACGGTTAGGTTCCTTACTTCTGGGGGTATAAAGTTCGGTTCCTTACTTTTGGGAGTGAAAAAGCATAAGTGTATAAAGTTCGGTTCCTTACTTTGGGGGTCAAAAAATGTCTGGCGGTAGTCTCAGATGACCCCCTCGGGCCATCCACAAGTCGTGACGGGATGTTTTTCGCTGTTTTCAGCCTCGGGGGGCCCCTCGCCAGGCCCCAGGACTGTCAAATAAGGGTTTAGGATGAAAAAAAAACGCTCCCTGGGAATGAATGAGTCGAGACCTCTGGGGGTCGACGTCGAGATGAGGAAAAGGTACCCGCACCGCCACCCTGTCTCGTTTTCGCCTTTTTGAGCCTCCTTGGAGGCCCTCGTCGCCACCGCTGGATTCGCCTCGAAATTCTGGTCAAAGCGCACCCTGGGAGAGGTGGATCCATGGAGAAGCGGCATCGGTATTGTTTATGGTTGCTCCAGTTTCCGGCGGGTATCCGACGCGCCCCTCCTCCCCATCCCTTCGGTTGCACAGGTCCGAAGCAAGGGCTCCCAGGAGGGCGCGAAGTTATTCGCGCTTCGCGCTTCGCCGTCCTCCTTCCTCCTCCCCCTCCTCCTCGTCCTCCTCTTCTCCCCCTTGGGGGACGGCGCGAGAGCGCGAAGTTATTCGCGCTTCGCGCAGCGCGAAGCGCGAACTTAGGAGCCCTTGCGAAGGGGGTACTGGTGCGCGAGTGGGGCTGCCCAAAGCCGACAGGTTCAGTTATCGGCTGGCAACTCCCACTACCCCTACACCCCCCGTCGGATAACCCGGGCTGTCGCCGAAAATGAAGACGATCTTCATTTCCGACGGTCCCAGACATCAGGCGTCTCGAAGAAGTCAGAACGGGCTTTTGCCTATGTGTTCGGCCTCTCAGGGCCCTTACCGGGCCTCGGGACCGTCAAGAGACGACCCGGGATGAAAAAATCGGTCCCAGTGAAGTGGTCGAGAGGTTTGGGGTTTGGGGCCCGTGTCTTGAAAAAAACGGAACGCCAGATGTTTGGGAGTATTCATGTGTGTTTGCAATCCTTGCGTTTTTGTTCTGGATTTCGGGCTCTCGGGCCAGTTATATCGGACCATCCAAACATGGATCCGGGGTGGAAAGCTGTTCCGAGGGTAGGGGTCACGATCTCTGGGGCGCTGATAACGACCTGAGCTGATGCGATTCGCTGGTTGGGGCGGCCATTCCGACTGGCTTCGGTTCGGCTCGATTCGCCGGCATCGGCCAGGGCCCAGTACCGGGGAAGAGAACATCTAGAGGGTGGCGGGGACGAGGGAGAGGGAGTACGAGGAGGAGGGGGAGGAGGGAGGGAGGAAGTGTGAAGTGTACGAGGAGGAAGGAGGAGGGAGTCAGAGTACGAGAAGGAGGGAGGAGGGAGGAAGAGTGCGAGGAGGAGGGATGGAGAAGGAGAAGGAGGAGGGAGGAGGAACGGAAGGACAAGGAGAAGGAGAAGGAAAAGGAAGAAGAGGAGCAGGAGGGGGAGGAGGGATGGAAGGAGTTCGCGGAGGGAGGGAGGGAAGATGAGGATATGTTGTTTTCCCCCTTTCCGCCTCCTCCTTTCCCCCTGTGTCCCCTTCCGCACCCGACCCGCCCCCCGTCCTCCTGGTGCCTTCGGGGAAGACGAGAGACGAGGGTGAGGAAAGGGAGGACAAAGAAGGAGGGACGATAATGAGAAGGAGGAGAAGATGAAGATAGAACGAGGAAATGAAAAGGAGGGGAAGGAGGGGGAGGAGGAGGAGGAGGAGGAGGAGGAAGAGGAGGAGGACGAGGAGGAGGAGGAGGGAGAGGAGGTGGAAGGCGAGGGAGGAGGAGGATAAGGGTGTGAGGAGAAGAAGGAGGGAAGAGCTAGAGCATACGCATGACGGAGCAGGAGGATGGTAATCTGCCAAGCTATAAGAGGCAAGAGGAGAACTAGATGAGACCGGGGGGAACAAGGAGGCGGCACTGGGACGAGAAGCAGTGTGGTCCTCGTCGCCTCCGTGCCGGCGAAATCGTCGCCGGCGGCGTCGTCGTTGCCCGTCGCAGTCGGCCGCCGTCCTTCGCCCGTTATCCGTCGTCTGTCGTCCGTGGTCCGTCGCTCGTCGAGCCGTCGTGTGTCGTCTGTCGTCCGCCGTCTTTTGTCCGCCGTGCTCCCCCTGCCGCCGCAGGCGCTGCTGGGAAGACCCGGGGCTGACCAGCCAGGATCGGCAGGCGGAGGGTCGAGAGGAGGAGGGGAGAAGGAGGAGGGAGGAGAAGGAGGGGGGGGAGAGGAAGGAGAGAGTGGAGGCGAAGAGGGAGGAACACGAGGAGGAGGAGGAGGAGGAGGAGGAGGAGGAACACGAGGATAAGGAGAAGGAGGAGGGAGAGGAAGAGGAGGAGGAGTTGGAGGAGGAGGAGGAGGAGGACGAGGACGACGAAGGAGGAGAGAGGACAGAGAGGAGGAGAGGAGGAGAGAAAAGGAGAGAGAGGAGGGCCAGTGCAAGCCCAAGACTCATCAGCAAGGATGGGATACACCTTTCCTCCAAGTTCCCTCTTCTTAGGTCCATGCAAGGGGTCACTTCCACTGAGGGACGTGCCCCGTTGGAGACAATGGTGTGGAATTCTTGCGGCGTGCCAGAACACCATTTTTAGGACTCCAACGCCACGAGTCAATCTGACTGTTGCGTCTTGACGATCCAGAACCGTGCCAGAACACAAATCCTGGGGCGTCAACGCGGCAAATCAACGGAATTGTTGCGCCTTGACAGTCTTGAATTGTTCGAAACACAATTCCTGGAAGATTAACCATGAGAATCCGCGAAACGATCGCAAATGTTCGAATCGAACGCGTGCGGCGCTAAGGCGAGAGCCACATAAAAAAAGGAGCCGCACTAAATCCGTGATTCTTGTGCATGTGTTAAAACGACTGTGCGCGGCGCTGAGGCGAGATCCACAGTTTGAAAACCACCCGCTCGCAATCCGTGAAATGCTGGTGGAAATTGTTAAAACGAAGCGTGTTGCAAAACCACTCGTCCTCATTCCGTGATGCTCATGCAAATGCTTAGAACGAATGCGCGCAGATCCGCATTTTGAAAACGACCCGCACTGCATCTGTGACAACGCTCCAATGTGTGAAAACAAATGTGCACGACGCTAAGGCGAGAGCCACATTTGGGAAGCGGCCCGCCCTCCATTTGTGAAATTGTTTCGAGCTTCTCAGCCTCAGGCTTCTAAATGGCATAGAAGTCTGAAGCGAAACGCCGGGCCCGCCTCTCCGACCAGCTACGGGGTGCGACAAGGAGGAGCGATTCACAAGGAAAAGGCATTGAGGAGGAGGCGGAGAAGGAGGAGGACGGAGGGAGGAGTGAGATTCTGAGGTTCCCGAGTCCACGCAGCGATTTGACGCCGCGCTCCGTTCTTCAGGCTATTTCTGTTGAGGCCAGGTCATTGACTGGTCCGTTCTACCTGATATTTCCGCTTGGCTCAAGCGTTGATTGGTTCAAGGGTCTGGGGGCCTCTCGGGGGCGGCTCTCCTTCACCCCCGGCCGCGCGCAATGGCAGACGGTGCCGCAGGCCGCAGGCCTCACACTCGTGAGCCAGGAACGCCTTTGGAGGCGAGCGGGACCTTCGGCAGCGGCTGTTTAGCCCGCTGCACACTATGGACGGAGACGAGTGGGAGGAAGAGGCGGGCCGGTGCCTTCTACGCCTCCAGATGCTCGCCAGCAGCCCGTCACCCTTCATGCTACCGCAGAGCTTTTGGACAAGAAGTTCGATGACCGACTCCGACCCGTACTTGACACAGCACGGGAGCTACAGGACGACGTAACACGAGTGGAGGCTAACGTGGACAACGTGTTCGAAGGCACGGAGGGAAAGAACGCGGAGTTGCTGAACAAGATCGAGGCTGTAAACGATGACCTCCAGAAATTCAAGGAAACAGCGACGCCTCAAGGAGCTGTGAGGGAGGAAATCCGCAAGACACGCGGCTCCAGAATGACCTCACACAGCAAATCCTCGCAGCTCGAGGTCCAGATGCGCACCCTCATGCAGAGTGGAACCGATAACACCAAGTAGATCGCTGTCTTCGGAGGGCTTGAGAACTTGGGGGACGAGTGGACAGCGTCCAAATGGATCAAAGACCGGCTGTGGGAAGGATATGTTGTCCCAGCCACCGAGTACTTCGTGAAGGGGGACTTCAAAGGCCTCTTGTTCGCGAAATTTTCTGAGCAAGAAGATTGTGGCACAGCAGTTGCCACAACACGCAGTCTCAAGCACGAGATGTCTGATGGGAAGTGCGTCTGGGCCAAGGAGGAGCAGCCGTTGGGAATTCGCGTCGCTCGTCAAAATCTTAAACCCCTATAGTGGCCAAGTGGGTGCTTTCCCGGCGGGGCTTTGTTCATGCGCCAATTTGGGTGAACGACGAAGCCTCTACCTTTCACATGGTGAACGAAAGGTCCTCGAAGCAACCGTGGCGGAGGACACCCTGAAGGTCGAGTACGGGGCAGTGGGAGGTTTACCTCTGACGTCGAAGTGGAAGAAATCCTGCAAGAGAGCCAGGGCAAGTTTGCCCGGAGCGCTGCGCAGAAGAACGCTTGCAAGGGCAAGGTCAAGGGCAGAACATCCCGGTCCCATTAAGGAGCAGCCCGATCAGCTCAGAGTCTGGATGCAGATATTTCCACGGGGTCCTTTCTGGTACCTCGCGAACATGCAAGAACACACACACACAGCGGATCGGCTAATTAATGTTTTGGCCGAGCGTGAGTACGTTCAGAGGGATGCCGTTTGCTTCTCTGAGACACGGGCACGGGCTGGTGATGTTATTCTCGATGGTGGTCACCGTTGGTTTTCTGGACTCGAAAATTATCGTCATCTTGGCGTTGCCATTCTCTTGCGCAGGCAGTTGGCTGAACAAGTCAGTCGAATTGATATTTCTTCGGGCTGCGCGATGGCAGTGGATGTGATTGTTTTCGGGGTGGGCTTCAGAGTCGTTGCGGCATTTGCCCCCCGCTTTGGCTATGTGGACGTGACGCCCTGCAGGAGTTTTATCTTGATTGCCATAGCCAGCTGCACGGAGTGATACATTTTGGACGGCACGCTGTTATTGGAGGGGAGTTTTATATTCAGGTCCGCGCTGGTTGGCGCAGCGACGCGACGACATGTTTCGTCGCTGAACACGCCTTAGAAATTCTTTCAGACAGTTCAGGCGCACCGCGGAGCAGACGTCTTTTTTTGAGAGCACGCTTGGACACAGGGGGCAGCTTGATTGCAGCTTTGCAGACAACGCGCTGGCGGCCCAACGCGCAGAAGCTGTTCGGGAACTTGATTGCGGCTCTGTTCACAGAGAGGCGGTCGCTCCAGTAACCCGTCCTTGCAAAGATCTGCACCCGGTGCGGCGGACCAAACCCAGGGCGCGCTGGCAAGGGTCACGATCGCACCGACCAGCGGCCGCGGAATCGGCGGAGACCCCGGCTATAAATTTACTGCGCGGCGTGCGCGACAGTGCAAAGGCGCCCGCTGAATCCACAAGGGCGCCTTCGACTGGCCGCGCGACTGCGGGCAAGGCCTTTGGCGCGCCTGCGCTCAGGGAGCTACGACAGAAGAGGCGAGACTTCCCTGATCACCCAGAAAGGGCATGCCTTTCGAAGATCATCGCGGAAAGGGGCGCGACCGCAGTGATCGTCGCGACAGACGCCCGGCGCATCCTCAGAAAGCGACAGACGGACCGATTAACGGAACAGTTTTCGAAATTCCCGGAGTTGGGCCAACTCCGCAGAATCCGCGTTGAGTTCGTGAAGAAGCGCGTGTCGCAGAGACCAGCGCCTCGTGAGTTTGCAGCAGATTTGGAGGCTGCGTGCGCTTGCAGCGAGCAGCCGCGCGACCTCGGAGATGCCACGCCGCCTGAGTGCACCCCAGAGCTCGGCGCGACGGGGCCGAGGACGGCGCTCAGACAGCTGTCCAGAGGCAGATGCGCGGAAGAGCACGGCGTCGTTTTGGGGATGATTACAACAGGTGGCGCTTCACTGCGCATCGTGCTACCGGGAATCTTCAACCGAGCGCTGCGTTCGGGGGGCCTGTCGGAGGACTGGGGCGAACTCTTGTTTATCGCGCTTCCCAGACTAGGATCTGACGATGCGGCGGATCCGGATAACTGGCGACTCATCGAAGTGTTGGACGTCGCGCACAAAGTGTTCTCAGAGATGCTGAACAACGGCTGAAGCCTCTCTTGGACAGCGAGCAGCCTTCCAGGTACAAGGGATGCAGATCCACGGCGGGTTTCGATCACGCCCTCTTGGCGATGGAGTGCGTCGTCGGCAAGTCGATCGGGTGGAACGCCGTTCTGGGTCGTCAGCACCGATTTAAAGCTGGCTGTTGACGAGGGTTTCATACAGTTTCCTGTTCGACGTTTTGAGGGAGCAAGGTGTCGACGAGTCCTGCCTCGCGTTGCTGGCCCGGCTGCGTTCTGGGCAGTCTGGCAATGTCGGCGGACAGGCGTCGTTCACTATCTGCTGGGGTGTACGCCAAGGAGACATACTTAGCCCTGCTTTGTTCAACGCTGCGTTGGAATCTGCGCTGCGGCGGTGGAAAGCGAGGCTCGGCAGCGACGGCCTGCCCCTGAACAGTGCCCGCGGCAGGCTCGCGAAGATCCGGCGCGCAGATGATTTGCCGTTGTCTGGGAAGACTTTCGATCGGGTCGCATTGATGTTTGGGGCTTGCCAGGGCAGGCCTCTCCATCAATGGTTCCAAGAAGAGGATGCTGTCCACGGATTCCGCGTCGTCGAAAAGCGATGTCCCGCTTCTGGCAGGCGCTGGCGAATGCATGGCGGAGATCTTGAGATGGGAGGCCACGCGCGAGTACCTGGGGCAACTTTCCTCTGGGAACCTACGGCGGAGAGGGCAGTGGAACTTGAATCAACGCTTGGCTTGCGGGTGGGTGAAACTTCGCAATCTAGCTAGCGCCGAATCAGCTGATCGGGAAGATTCCTACTCCGCTGCGCCTCAAGCGGTTCTTCAACAGCGTCATTACTCCTGCTGCCACAGCTTATCTACGACACCACTGACATCGGAACAACTTGGCACGCTGGATGCCGCCCAGAAAGATGCTACGCAACATCATAGGCTGGGATCGCTTTGACGACGAGTGCTGGGGCACCACAGGGCGCCGTATGAAAGCTAGGCTGGAGGCCGCGCTTCATCGGCATCCCGTGCAGGAATGGAGCTTGGTACGTCAGCTTGCCAGAGACAGGCTGCTTCGCGCCGTCGATTCAGGTTCCGCACCGCTCGTCGCGCAGCTGGCCGCCGCCCGGTCTCAGGCGGGAGTTCATGATCAACTGCTGCAGCACGTTCCGCGCCGCCGGCGTGGAAGGCCGAGGCCGAGATGGACAGACTGACCGGCCCCTGCTGCCCCGTTCCCTCATCTTTTTCCTCGGTTCCTCCTCCCCCTCGTTCCCTCACCCCCCCGGCGTGGCTACGCCAGCGTGTTCGGTCCAGGCGATCAACACATGCCGTTGCTAAGATGTTTTCCAGAGTTTTTCTTTCCGGTGACATTCCACATGAACTCTCGCCGTGCGCGTTTATCCCCGCGTTTTGTATCAGGACCTGCCCTGGGCCGATCGGGCTATGCGTTGCGTTGCAGGTCATGTGTGTGTTCTCCCGAACGACTAACAAACGCATAACGACATTTCCATGTCAAATGTGTCGGAGGATTGCATGCGTAGGGGCACACAGTTTTGATGACGAGGCAACGGAAGCGAACGCCAAAACCCGCACCCAGATATCGACGCTTTACTGCAGCTTCGACGTGCAGCACAGCAATCGAGTATTGCACAGCAGCCCTGCATGTGATTTAACAACAACGCTCAGTGGCACAACCTCGAGGCACCAGCGTCTCATTCATGAATCCGTGTCCCTGGGAGTGGGAGGGGAGGAGAAGGGGAGGGTGAGAGTCAGGAGAGCAAGGAGGAGGAGGAGGAGGAACGAGGATAATGAGGAGGAGGAGGAGGGGGAGCAGCGGAAGCACGAGGAGGAGGAAAACAACAAACAACGAAATTCGATCTAGATCGCACCAGGCGCCCCTGACGACCACCACGACGCTGCGACGACCACGACCACCGCCACGACGCCGAGGACGACGGCGACGGGGGCGGACGGCGATGCCGACGACGACCCGCCCCCCGACCAGGAGGAGGTCCGCGCGCGGGCACGGAAGACCTGGGGAGACCCCGGCGCGGAGCTGGTCGATCAGGAGGGTGGCTCTCGGCCGCGGCGACCAGCGTTGGCAACGCCGACGGAAGCCAGCGGCAGCGACGACGGCGACGCCGCCAGCGATGACGTCGGCGACGCGGCGCCGGCGAGCACGGGCGGCGAGCGACGACGGCGACGATTCCGGCAGCGGCGCCGACGAAGGCGGCGAAGGTGGCGACGACGAAGGCGGCGACAAATTCGAGGACGAAGATGATGACAACGATTACGACGAAGACGACGACGACGACGCCGACGACGACAACGACGACAACGACGAAGGCGACGGCAAAAGACAACGACGACGCAGACGACGACGATGAAGACGACGACGAAGAGGTCGGCGGCGTTGACGACACCGACTACCGCTCCCAGGGAGGTCCACCACGGGGCCTCCCTCGCAGAGATCTGCGCGCCGACCCCCTTCTCCCCCTTGCTTCGTCGGTCTTGTCGGGCAGGGGGAGGGGGGGAAGAGGGCGGGCGGATCAGATGTAGGACAAAAGGAATAGATAATCCTGGACCGATGAGGGGGATGCATATTTACCTAGTGTGGGACAAGAAGCACGAAGAGCAGCAAGAGGGGGGAAGAAGATGGAGGAGGAGGGGGAGGAGGAACGATAATCGAGTATCGAGGAGGCGGGAGAGATCGCCGGCGTCGGTGACCCCTGAGGGCCGATTTCGGCTTGACCGATCTGATTCGATGTCGGTTCCGGCCAGCTCGATCCGATTCGATTATGATGCTCTCGCGATATCATGTTACCCGATGTTCTCACGACGTCGCTTCACCCTGACTCAGTCGATCCGACCTGTTACCGATACCGATGTTCTTCCGCTCCGATGCGATTTCGCTATTTGTGTTGGCTGATCTTGTCTCTCGGCACCTCTGGGGCAACGTGACGGGAGGATGCTTTCAGAGGGGATGCATCGACCCCCGATCGCCCAACCGATGCCCGAGAGGGACCTGCTAAACCTCGCCGCCCAGGGCCGTGCAGAGTTTCGCCACCAGGGGCCTAACGCCAATCCATCGATGATATGCCTTGTCAATCCCAGGTCGGCGTTGCCACCGTGAGACCGTGAGCGGATCCCCTCCTGACGCTGCCCCTGAGAAGCCGATACAGATGTGGGAATCGAGATTAGATCCCAGGCCCCCCCCCCCGACGTCATGAGTTATTTTTGTCTAAGACCCCTGGAGGTCTCGACCAGTGTTCTTTACGGTCCCGAGGCCCAGTAAGGGCCCCCAGGAGCCAAACGTAGCAACAAAAACGTCCATCGTGATTTCTTCACGAAACGAGGGGATCTAAGGATCGAGATCGGATCGGACCCATCGGATCGACGTGGACCCCCCCGCGAGTTGCCCCCCCCTGTTCCGAGGCGGTGATTTATGCATACCACCGCCTGGAGGATGGGTGTCCGGAGACCTCGGCAGGCGGTGGATATGGATACAGTCGGGCTCCTGGTGTTTATTTTGATATATCCACATCCACCGCCCGCTGGGGTCCCAGGACGTCGGTCCCACGGACGGAGGATCTGGACGTGTCCCCGCCTCGCACATCTATCGATCCCGCTTCGCAGCCCCACAGAGGAGCTCCAGGCCGGCGTCTCCCTCACGGAGATCCGTGCGCCCCGCTTCCGGGGGGGCCCCGCCGGGCTGGACCCTGAGGCGCTGCGCGTGCTCGCTCACCCCGCGCCGGCTGCCGCTGTCGGCCGCCCGCCGTAGTCAGTTCTGACCAAGAGCGAGGGAAGCCGCGCCGCAGCAAGTGAAGCTAGCAGAAGCAGGCGTGTGTGGAACCGGCGAGAGCGCGGAGCGGCAGCAGCGTTTCTGTCGTCATGCGCCGTGGAACATTGTCCAAACGCTGTGCGAGGGCAGGAGGGAGGGAGGAGGGTGGGGGAGGGTGGAGGGAGGGAGGAGGGAGGAGGGAGGGGGTGTGGGAGGACGAGGAGGGAGGAGGGAGGGAGGAGGGTGGGGGGAGGGAGGAGGGTGGGGGGCGGTGGCCGAAGAAGAGTTGCACCCCGAAGCACGATATTGAAACTGCCAATCCTCGTTGTCGTGTTTGGCGTTGTGAGATTCGATGGTCGGTGGCTGGGATCGGTCCGCTCTGCTTCCCCAGACTCCGTCCGAGCTCCGCGTTGCGTTCACCTTCGCAGCCGCCCCCGCCCGACGACGGCCAAGGCCCTCGGCCGTCGTCGGGCGTCGCGTCGGGCGTCGTGTCGGTCGTCGTCGCCATGGTTGCTACCACCGCCGTCGCCATCGCCTCCATCGTCGGCGGCCCCTCCTCCAGATCATCCCCCCGCTCATCCTGGTAGGGGGCAGAATGGCGACGACGACGACGACGGCGACGGCGACGGCGACGGCGACGGCGACGTCGTCGTGTCGCCGTTGTCGTTCGTTGGTGGTCGGTCGCTGGCCGCAGCCAGCGTCGTCCAAGGCATCGTCGTTGTGGTCGTCGTCGTCTTCGTTGTGTTGGTCGCCGCCGCCGCCGTTTCCCCCGTGGCGTGGCCTGCCCGCGCGCGCGCGTGCTGGAGGCCGGCGGCTGCGACGCGGACAATGCGGACGGCCCCGAGGTGTGCCAGTCTGACAGCTTCGAGTCGTGCGTCAGCGAGGAGCGCCTGTTCGGGCAAGGGTTCCGTCGGCCGCCGCCGGCGCTGCCGGCGGCGCCGCCGCAGGGCGCTCTTCAATTCTGCCGGGCCGATTCGAAAAGATCTCCGCAGGGCCGATACCACGTGGCTCAGGAGGGAAAGAAACACACAGACACAATTAATCGGCGATTCCAAGGAAAATATGGGAAAATATGGGAATTGGGGGGGAAGACAAAAACCCAAAAAATATGGGAAAATATGGGGACTATTTTTATTTGTGTGTATTTATTTGTGTGTCCTAATTTCCCTTTAGTGGCAGCCGAGCTGCACCGATTTCCTCTCGACCCAGCTCCGCTCGATACGGCTCGATCCATCGACCCGGTGCTTGGACCGCCTGCCGCCAGATGTCAGGGATCGGGGGAGCGTAAGACCCGGGTTTGCCGGGACTCGGGTTCGCCATCGTTTTTTGACGACTGCGACTCGGATTTTGACGAGGAGGAGTTTCGTGGGATGTCTGCAGCGGGAGGCCTCGTCAAAATGCAGGCTCGGCCTCGTCATTTTTTTGACGACCTCGTCGGGGATTTCCGAGTCCCCCGTACCCGGGTCTTACGTCTCCCCGAAGGGAGAAAGAATTGCTCACGAGGGTGCGCTTCCATGAAGAGCCCTCGGCGCTGGCTGGATTCGGCCACTCGAAGAGGGGGGTGCGAGGGCTTTTTGGAAGCACCCCTGCGCTTCTGAGAAGGTCTGTAGATGTAAGGCTGGCGCCTTTCAAGAAGCGGTCTCCTTCTAAGAAGCCTTCCCCCTCCAAGATACCCCCCTGTGCGCGCCGCCAATGGATCCTCCTCAAAGTGTTGGCCAGAACGCACCCCCTGGAGAGGTCAGGGTCGCAGCGGTCTGCGTATCTCCTATTTTTGCTTGGTGCGGCGACGGCGCTCGGGCGGGGGCCGTCCCCGGCCGCACGGCGGCGTCGCCGCTGGAAGGGCCCGAGTCGGCGTGGCTCGGCGTACGGTCGGGCCGAGGCATAAGGTCGAGGTCGGTTCGGGACGAGGACGAACGAACGAACGAAATGCCATACGCCGGAGCGTGGGGGCAACGAGGATAACGAGGAGGAGGATGAGGGGCAGGAGCGGCGGCGAGAGGGCGGGGAGCCAGATGCCCGAGGATGCGACTGGTCCAATCCGGGCGTTCCTCCTCGATGTCGGCTTCCTCTGGGAGGGGCGCGGGGGGGGTGCTGCGGGGATGCGACCGGACCGAGGCAGGAGATCGAGGTGGGTTCGGGGAGGGTGCCCTATAGCTGCTCTGTGTGCTTGTCGGATGCTCTTGTGCAGCCTGGGGGAGGGGTACCCTCGAATGTTCTTCGGTTCGGCCGGCGGGCATCTTTCCTATTCTGGAAGGGTGTGCTTTCGTCCGAGGTCCGACCGTGTTCCGGGAGTCGTTGGCTCGGCGGGTTCGGGAGCTTTCGTCGGCTCCAGGCGAGTTCTCGCTTCCAGGTGCTTTGCAGCGGCTGCGCCTCGCCGAGAGCGCTCCGGAGGTGCCCGAGTCGCCGCGGGCAGGCAGGCGCCAGAGGGCCGAGTTCTGACCCGAAAGCCAGACCTCCTCGCGTTATCGTCGCGGTGGTGGTTGTCGTCGCGGATGGGGGGTCGAGGCTCCTGGGCGGTCTCGGAAACAAAGGGTCCCAACGCGGACCACGGCGAGCAAAATCGGGCCCGCCCAGGAGCGGCCCAGAGCCTCATCAAACGGTCCAAGATGGCCTGGCACGAAGAGCATCAGGGCACCCGGACAGGCGGAGAGACACTACTTAGAAGCTCCACGCTGTTCCCGGGCAGGCTCTGCCGCTGCGGGGCGAAGGGGAGGGGAGAAGCAGGCAGACTACGAAGAACGCGCAGGCGGGAGGCCAGGGCCGCCGGGGCGGGCGAGTAATCCAGAAGCCGCATTAAAGTGATCATTTCCCCCCTCTGTGACAGAGGGGGTGTTTTTCGGAGGCCCTGTGTGACAGAGGGGGTGCGTTCGGAGGCCCTCTGTGACAGAGGGGGTGCGTTCGGAGGCTCTCTGCGACAGAGTTGCTCGTCATCCCGTTCCTCGTCATCCTGCTTCTTGATTTCGGATATGTCATGCTACCACTGCGCTCATCATCTTTGCGTCTGTGATCCTCGTCGTGTTTTTCCATGCGTCCTTTTCACAATTTCCACCACATTATCCTCCGTTGCCGTTCTGGCCCGCCATCTACCTCGTCACTCTCCTTCGTCTGCATGTCCTTATTCTCTTCCGCTTTTTTTTCGCCCCCCCCCTCTGGTTCGATTTCCGCTCTTCGTCCACTTCGTTCATCCGTTTCCAACCCCCCTTCCTTTCAAGTTCTCCGCCGTCCAATCACATCGCGTCGTCCGTCGCCGCTATGCTCAAACCATCCCGCGCCCGTGGGATCGCCCGCGAGCACCGGTGCAGCTGGGCCCGTCGCGGCCTAACGCGCGCCTGCGCCATCGTCTTGCAATGGGCGATGCAGGCGGATACACATGGGGTGGCGCGGGAGGATGGTGGGATAGCCGCAGCAGCGGCTGGCGTGGCTGGGAGGACGGCCATGATTGGTCAGCGAGGGGTTGGAGAGACTGGCGACAAGACGGGCACACGCCAACGGAGGACGCCAAATGGCGCGATGGCCCTGCCGCCGCAGCGGCGGCGGCGGTCTCGCCTCAACGGCCGTCTCGCTTCGCCGCGCTTAGCGTTGTGAGCCCCCGCGCCCCTGGTCTCGGCATGCCCGAATTCGATAATTTCGCGAGGGCTGCCCTCCGAAACTCACCAGAACCTGGGAACACAGTTTCAGGAGAGGGGTCGGGATCCCGAGCCGCGCCTGCGGCGCAGGAGCCCCGCGCCACCGCAGCGGCGGCGGCGCGCGGGCCCCAGGATTTTGAGAAGTTTGATGTTAATTATTTTTTAGTTATGAAGAGAGGCTCGGCACTTCGTTTAAGCAACACAATCAAGCGTTGAAATGGTGGCGCCATCTGAATGAAGACCCAACTGCCCCGTTCGAGTCAGAAGCCAAGTGGTTTGACAATGCGGAGCCCACCATGGTCGCTGTTTGCGACCACGGTGCGAGGACGAGCATTGGTTTCAAAAGCGACGAGGAAGTCCCTTGGCGGTGGCAAGAGATGGTGGCGACGCCCAGGGAGGAAGATATCAGGGAGGTCGTGGGGGGGGGCCCGCAGCAGCGGGGCTCTGATCGGCTGCCCCCTCGAAGTCCGGCCAAACAGCTACGACCGCATGCGTCAGAGTATTGTGCGCGCGCGACAGTTCGCGGGGCAGCGGGTGAAAGCGAAGCTGCCGATGTGGGATTTCGCGTTGCACCGCGACGACGGGACAGGCGTCCGTTTACACCCGCACTGGGGCGACAGGAAGGTCGAAGCTCTGCCCCTCGTCCCCCACGCGGACGCGGTGAGGCCACGAGCCGCGGGTTTGGGCGGGAGCGACGGGTCAGGAACTTTTCGCTGGCACAAGGACCTCGGTGTGGAGCGCAAGGTCAAGTTCGACGCCGCCAGAGAGAAGGGGAGGCCGACGCCTTCTCAGGGGCCCCGCAGCAGCGGGGCCGCGGCGTCCAGCACCAGGCCCTCGGCGCCCGCAGCAGCGGCTGGCAAACCAGTAGTTTTGGGGCCGAATAACTCCCCAGACGATTTGGTTGCGGAGTAGATGGCTCCGCAGCAGCAGCGGGGCTCGAACGAAGGGCGCGTCGCATTTCGGCAGGGGCGCGCGCGTCGGCCGCCGAGATCGGGAGCGCGCGTGCAGGCGCCGTGGCGCGATCTTCGTTAAGAAGTCTTCCCTCTCCTCCCTGTCCCCCCATCCCGCCGCCCTCAACGTCGGCTCCTCGCCGCCCGTTCCTCGTCGCTCCACGCCTGTTCGTTCTCCTCCAATTTCCTCTCCCGCTTCCTCGTTCTCTCCTTCCCATTTTTCCCTCCATCCCATTGCATCCCTGGCACCCCAGCGAAGTTCGCAGTTCGAAGTTTGAAGTTCGGAGTTCGAAGGTCGCAGTTTGAATTTCGAAGCTTCGCACTTCGAGGTTCGATCTTCGAACCTTCGTCATCTCGTCGTCGTAATCGTCGTCCTCGTTCGTCGTCGTCGTTCCTCGTCGGCGTCGATTGTCGTTGTCGTCGTCGCTCGTTGTCGTCGTCGCCGTCGTCGTCGTGGTCGGCGTCGTCGTCGTCGGTCGTCGTCGTCGCTAGTCGTCGTCGCTGGTCGCCGTCGTGGTCATCGTCCTCGTCGTCGTCGTCGTGGTCGTCGTCGTCCTCGTTGTCGCCGTCGTGGTCATCGTCCTCGTCGTTGTCGTGAAACGCCCCACGTAGGAGGAGCAGAGAAGGGAGCAAGGAGAAATGAGCACGGTGGAGGGAGGAGGGAGGATTGAACAGGAAGAGGAGGGTGCAGATGGAGGTAGAAGGGATGAGGTAGTTCAGAAGTGGGAGCAGCAGACTGGCGCAATGGGAAAAGCCATGTGAGTGCAGGGAGGGATGGGAATGCGATAAAGTGAAGCCGCAGCCGTTGCAGGTCTGCCTCCCGCCGCGCCCGCCCGCCTCCGCGACGGAGCCGCGCAGGGGCCTCTGCCGAAGTCTCCGCGGCAGCGGGGACTGCCGGAGGAGGCTCCTTCGCCGCCTTTGCGCCGCTATGGCGAGCATCGCGGGCAAGTGCGACGTCGATGACTTCGAGCTCACCGCGACGGAGGGCAGTGTTTGGAACTGGGCGACCATGGTGGTGCGGTTTTTCCAGCGGCGCAATCGTTGCCGCCATGCACGCGCCGTTGGAGAGAAGGGCCAGATGCTCGTCGACCAGGCGCGGCAGATGATGGAGGAGGCGCGCCGCACCGAGGAGAAGGGCAAGATGTTGCTTGAGATGTCGAAGAAGACGGCGAAGGACATCCCAGGCAATATTCGGTATTTTTGCCGCCAGCCGCACCAGGAGAGCTGAGCGGCGATCGGAGCTGGGCCGATAGAGGAGGATGAGGAGGAAGAGGAGGGAGGATGAGGAGAGGAGGAGAAGGGGGATGAGGAGTTGGAGGCAGCACGCGCACCCGCACTAAGAGCCGCCAGCCGCGCCCGTCTCCGAGCATGAAACCCGAGCTTGGCTGGGAGGGGGGAGGGCGGCAGCAGAAACAGCGCAGGACAGGGGTGGGAGAGGTCACGCATCCGCCGCAGTAGCGGCGGTGGTGCGACAGTTCTCTTGGCGGCGCGGCGGTCGCTGAGAAATGGAGCACGTGCGTGGGCCTGCGTGCGCTTAATTATGAGTGCCTCTAGCCCCCTCCCCTCCTCTTCCTCCATGAGATCTCTCTCCTGGTGCATATCCCTTGCCAGGTCTCGTCCTGCTCCTCTATCCGCCCCCCCTCGTCCGTTCCTGCCACCAGCCACATGGGGCGTTCTCAATCAACGCCCCATTGAGTGTCCCCATGTGAAGGTTGCCCTTGTCATGAGGGCGGACTCGCAAGAGCCGAGTGGCTGAAGAACTAATAGTTTGGGGTCCGAACAGCTCCCCAGACGATTTGGTTGTGGAGTAGGTGGCTCCGCAGCAGCGGGGCTCGAATGAAGGGCGCGTTGCATTTCTGCAGGGGCGCGCGCGTCGGCCGCCGAGATCGGGAGCGCGCGCGCAGGCGCCGTGGCGCGATCTGCGTTAAGGAGTCTCCCCTCTCCTCCCTGTCCCCCCATCCCGCCGCCCTCAACGTCGGCTCCTCGCCGCCCGTTCCTCGTCGCTCCACGCCTGTTCGTTCTCCTCCAACTTCCTCTCCCGCTTCCTCGTTTTTCCTTCCCATTTCCCCTCCGTCCCAGCCCATCCCTGGCACCCCAGCGACGTTCGCAGTTAGAAGCTGGAAGTTCGGAGTTCGAAGATCGAAGTTTGAATTTCGAAGCTTCGCACTTCGAGGTTCGATCTTCGATCCTTCGTCATCTCGTCGCCGTAGTCGTCGTCCTCGTTCGTCGTCGTCGTTCCTCGTCGGCGTCGATTGTCGTCGTCGTCGTCGCTCGTTGTCGTCCTCGCCGTCGTCGTCGTGGTCGGCGTCGTCGTCGTCGATCGTCGTCGTCGCTAGTCGTCGTCGCTGGTAGCCGTCGTGGTCATCGTCCTCGTCGTCGTCGTCGTGGTCGTCGTTGTCCTCGTTGTCGCCGTCGTGGTCATCGTTCTCGTCGTCGTCGTCGTCGTCGTCGTTGTCGTGAAACGCCCCACGTAGGAGGAGCAGAGAAGGGAGCAAGGAGAAATGAGCGCGGTGGAGGGAGGAGGGAGGACTGAACAGGAAGAGGAGGGAGCAGGCAGAGGTAGAAGGGATGAGGTAGTTCAGAAGTGGGAGCAGCAGACTGGCGCAAGGGGAAAAGTCATTTGAGCGCAGGGAGGGATGGCATTGCGATAAAGTGAATCCGCAGCCGTTGCAGGCCTGCCCCCCGCCGCGCCCGCCCGCCCCCGCGACGGGAGCGGCCCAGGGCATGGAGCAGCAAGGCGCGACTGGAACCGCGCAGGAACCTCTGCCGAAGTCTCCGCAGCAGCGGGGGCTGCCAGAGGAGGCCCCTGATGCAGTTCCGCAGGGACTGGCAGATTCAGCACCGGCCTCCGCAGCAGCGGGGGAGGAGGGTGCAACGAAACTTCGGACATTGCTTTCGTCGTTTTCTGGTGCCCAGGAAAGCGCTTCGCGGAGCCTGCTGGTTGCTCAGGAAATGATGGAGAAGGGCGAGATCGAAGAGGCGCCGAAGTTAACGGCCGCCGCCAACCTCCTTGCAGTCACAACAGCTAAGGAGGCGGCTTCCGCAGCAGCGGGGGCATCCGTGGAGCCAGGCGCCGCCGCAGTGGTAATCGAGCCTGGACAGAACGCCGCCCGCTCCGACGACCCGAGACCGAGATCTCCCTGCACGACTAATTGGCGACAACGGCAGGCTCTGATCGCAGCGCGCAAACTGCGCGACAGCTCCCCCGCAGCAGCGGGGGCCCGCGTGACCAAGCCTCTCGCCCTGACCTCGAAGGCGCGGTCGCCAGCGCTTCCTGTCCAAGAGGGCTTCCCAGAGGAAGGCCGCCCGCACTTCCCATCGGAAGAGCGCGGCCCGAGCCATTCCAAGCCTCTTGTGCCCCTGCTGTACGACGACGAAGACCAGGTGCAGGAGGGGCAGACAGAGGCGCGCGTGAATCTGGCTTTTGCTTCCCTCGTCCTGCGCGCGGGCGCCTCCCTGTCGGATTGGGTCGCAGCTGTCAGGGACAGGCGCGAAGGGGTCGTCTTAGTCTCCTTCGAGCCTGGTGCACCCATCAATCGCGATCAGCGGAAGCAATGTCTCGACGATCTCATCCGCCAGAGTGGCTTCCACGGGAAGGTCGCGCGCGAGTGCGTCGGGGCTCTCCTCTGGGTTCCCGAGCGCGTCGAGCAGTGCGAGGTGCTTCGCTGGCACTCCCACGGGAAGTTCCTGGTTCAGGCCTGGTCGGTGACCCTGGCAGCGGTGGCTCACAATCCGCAAGCAAAGGAAGGCAAACTCTCCATAGCAGTGGGGGGCGTGTTCTTCCGACACCAGACGAGCCTCGCGGGAAACCCGTGGCCCGAAAACTTCCGCAACGGGCTGCGGAACCTGGCGTTGTGGCACCGAGTGCGTATTCTCGCCGGGATCTTCGACGCAGACAGGGGCGATCTTTCGGAGCTGCTCAGAAGTTGCGGCGCGTCTGGTACAGGCGTACTCGGCTTGGCTTTGTGGTGTCCGAAAAAAGATTGTCACGTGACGCACCCGCACTACATCGTGATTCTTGGCCCCGCTCAGGTTCGCGAGTGCCCTGCGAGCGAGCAGCCGGATCTGCCGCGCTGGTGGAATCAGGTTTTCCAGCCTCCGCAGCAGCGGGGGCTCCTCACCAGGCTGGAGCACCGCCAGTTGGATTGGGCGGCGCGTCCGACCTGGGTCAGGCTCACGGACGCGGAGCGCAAGGAGCAGGATACATATGACTGGCCGCACTTGCACAGGGTGATCCACAAGGCCCAGGATGCGAACCGCCTCGCGGAACACTGCCACACACTGTTCGTTTTTTATAGAAGCCAAGAACAGGAAGTCTGGCAAAGGCGCCGCGGCCAGGAAGAAGGATCGGAAGCGGGAAGCCAAGTGGGAAAAACGGCGGGGAAAGTGGGCGGAGACAGAACCCGAAGCAACAGCCTCCGCAGCAGCGGAGGCGCACGGAGACCAGGAGGAGGCGGAGACAGAATCTGAAGCAGCAGCCTCCGCAGCAGCGGGGGCGCACGGAGCCCAGGAGGAGCTTGAGGGCGACGAGGCCCCGCTCTGGGTCGACTCCTGCAGCCCCGCGCCGCCCCAGGACGAACAGAGCAACCCTGACAGAGGTGAGAGGGAGGAGAAGAAGGAGAAGGAGAAGAAGAAGAAGAATAACAATAAGAAGAAGAACGATATCAGGAGCATAACCCCAAAGAGGACGAAGCCCTCGCAGCAGCGGGGGGGCAGCCGTTCCACGCGCAGAGAGCGGGAGCAGAGGAGCAGAGACCGAATGAGGAGAGCGCCCTCGCAGCAGCGGGGGCGCAGCCGCTCCAGACGCAGAGGGCAGGAGCAGAGGGGGCGCAGCCGCTCCAGACGCAGTGGGCAGGTGGAGGGCGGCGACCGCAGGGCGGCGCGGGCAGGGCGGCCCCTGCCCACGCCGCCCGCGCACCCACCCCGCACAGGTCAGGTGGTGCTGATGCCGAGAGGATGGCGCCCGCTCCTCCCAGGCCAGATATGCCGTCCGCCAGGCATGCCGCCAATGATGCCACCACCACGGCCACCTCCCCCGCGCGGAGGAGGACGCCGCGGGGCCCCCCCGCTGGAGGAGACACCGCACCCTACGGCAGCGCGGCTCGCCCCGAGCCAGCCGCCGCACCCTCCGCCGAAGCGGCCCCTGCCAAGAGAGTCGCAGACGCCCCCCCCTCTGGCAGCGCCGCTCGCCCCGAGGCCGCCGCCGCAGCCTCCCCCGCCGCAGCTCCCCCCCAG
>CAUYUJ010013258.1:110142-207642 GCA_963575745.1 Prorocentrum cordatum
GAGGCTCGGCACTTCGTTTAAGCAACACAATCAAGCGTTGAAATGGTGGCGCCATCTGAATGAAGACCCAACTGCCCCGTTCGAGTCAGAAGCCAAGTGGTTTGACAATGCGAAGCCCACCATGGTCGCTGTTTGCGACCACGGTGCGAGGACGAGCATTGGTTTCAAAAGCGACGAGGAAGTCCCTTGGCGGTGGCAAGAGATGGTGGCGACGCTCAGGGAGGAAGATATCAGGGAGGTCGTGGAGGGGCCCCGCAGCAGCGGGGCTCTGATCGGCTGTTCCCTCGAAGTCCGGTCAAACAGCTACGACCACATGCGTCAGAGTATTGTGCGCGCGCGACAGTTCGCGGGGCAGCGGGTGAAAGTGAAGCTGCCGATGTGGGATTTCGTGTTGCACCGCGACGACGGGACAGGCGTCCGTTTACACCCGCACTGGGGCGACAGGAAGGTCGAAGCTCTGCCCCTCTTCCCCCACGCGGACACGGTGAGGCCACCAACCGCGGGTTTGGGCGGGAGCGACGGGTCAGGAACTTTTCGCTGGCACAAGGACCTCGGTGTGGAGCGCAAGGTCAAGTTCGACGCCGCCAGAGAGAAGGGGAGGCCGACGCCCTCTCAGGGGCCCCGCAGCAGCGGGGCCGCGGCGTCCAGCACCAGGCCCTCGGCGCCCGCAGCAGCGGCTGGCAAACCAGTAGTTTTGGGGCCGAATAACTCCCCAGACGATTTGGTTGCGGAGTAGATGGCTCCGCAGCAGCAGCGGGGCTCGAACGAAGGGCGCGTCGCATTTCGGCAGGGGCGCGCGCGTCGGCCGCCGAGATCGGGAGCGCGCGTGCAGGCGCCGTGGCGCGATCTTCGTTAAGAAGTCTTCCCTCTCCCCCCTGTCCCCCCATCCCGCCGCCCTCAACGTCGGCTCCTCGCCGCCCGTTCCTCGTCGCTCCACGCCTGTTCGTTCTCTTCCAATTTCCTCTCCCGCTTCCTCGTTCTCTCCTTCCCATTTTTCCCTCCATCCCATTGCATCCCTGGCACCCCAGCGAAGTTCGCAGTTCGAAGTTTGAAGTTCGGAGTTCGAAGGTCGCAGTTTGAATTTCGAAGCGTCGCACTTCGAGGTTCGATCTTCGAACCTTCGTCATCTCGTGTTCGTAATCGTCGTCCTCGTTCGTCGTCGTCGTTCCTCGTCGGCGTCGATTGTCGTTGTCGTCGTCGCTCGTTGTCGTCGTCGCCGTCGTCGTCGTGGTCGGCGTCGTCGTCGTCGGTCGTCGTCGTCGCTAGTCGTCGTCGCTGGTCGCCGTCGTTGTCATCGTCCTCGTCGTCGTCGTCGTGGTCGTCGTCGTCCTCGTTGTCGCCGTCGTGGTCATCGTCCTCGTCGTTGTCGTGAAACGCCCCACGTAGGAGGAGCAGAGAAGGGAGCAAGGAGAAATGAGCACGGTGGAGGGAGGAGGGAGGATTGAACAGGAAGAGGAGGGTGCAGATGGAGGTAGAAGGGATGAGGTAGTTCAGAAGTGGGAGCAGCAGACTGGCGCAATGGGAAAAGCCATGTGAGTGCAGGGAGGGATGGGAATGCGATAAAGTGAAGCCGCAGCCGTTGCAGGTCTGCCTCCCGCCGCGCCCGCCCGCCTCCGCGACGGAGCCGCGCAGGGGCCTCTGCCGAAGTCTCCGCGGCAGCGGGGACTGCCGGAGGAGGCTCCTTCGCCGCCTTTGCGCCGCTATGGCGAGCATCGCGGGCAAGTGCGACGTCGATGACTTCGAGCTCACCGCGACGGAGGGCAGTGTTTGGAACTGGGCGACCATGGTGGTGCGGTTTTTCCAGCGGCGCAATCGTTGCCGCCATGCACGCGCCGTTGGAGAGAAGGGCCAGATGCTCGTCGACCAGGCGCGGCAGATGATGGAGGAGGCGCGCCGCACCGAGGAGAAGGGCAAGATGTTGCTTGAGATGTCGAAGAAGACGGCGAAGGACATCCCAGGCAATATTCGGTATTTTTGCCGCCAGCCGCACCAGGAGAGCTGAGCGGCGATCGGAGCTGGGCCGATAGAGGAGGATGAGGAGGAAGAGGAGGGAGGATGAGGAGAGGAGGAGAAGGGGGATGAGGAGTTGGAGGCAGCACGCGCACCCGCACTAAGAGCCGCCAGCCGCGCCCGTCTCCGAGCATGAAACCCGAGCTTGGCTGGGAGGGGGGAGGGCGGCAGCAGAAACAGCGCAGGACAGGGGTGGGAGAGGTCACGCATCCGCCGCAGTAGCGGCGGTGGTGCGACAGTTCTCTTGGCGGCGCGGCGGTCGCTGAGAAATGGAGCACGTGCGTGGGCCTGCGTGCGCTTAATTATGAGTGCCTCTAGCCCCCTCCCCTCCTCTTCCTCCATGAGATCTCTCTCCTGGTGCATATCCCTTGCCAGGTCTCGTCCTGCTCCTCTATCCGCCCCCCCTCGTCCGTTCCTGCCACCAGCCACATGGGGCGTTCTCAATCAACGCCCCATTGAGTGTCCCCATGTGAAGGTTGCCCTTGTCATGAGGGCGGACTCGCAAGAGCCGAGTGGCTGAAGAACTAATAGTTTGGGGTCCGAACAGCTCCCCAGACGATTTGGTTGTGGAGTAGGTGGCTCCGCAGCAGCGGGGCTCGAATGAAGGGCGCGTTGCATTTCTGCAGGGGCGCGCGCGTCGGCCGCCGAGATCGGGAGCGCGCGCGCAGGCGCCGTGGCGCGATCTGCGTTAAGGAGTCTCCCCTCTCCTCCCTGTCCCCCCATCCCGCCGCCCTCAACGTCGGCTCCTCGCCGCCCGTTCCTCGTCGCTCCACGCCTGTTCGTTCTCCTCCAACTTCCTCTCCCGCTTCCTCGTTTTTCCTTCCCATTTCCCCTCCGTCCCAGCCCATCCCTGGCACCCCAGCGACGTTCGCAGTTAGAAGCTGGAAGTTCGGAGTTCGAAGATCGAAGTTTGAATTTCGAAGCTTCGCACTTCGAGGTTCGATCTTCGATCCTTCGTCATCTCGTCGCCGTAGTCGTCGTCCTCGTTCGTCGTCGTCGTTCCTCGTCGGCGTCGATTGTCGTCGTCGTCGTCGCTCGTTGTCGTCCTCGCCGTCGTCGTCGTGGTCGGCGTCGTCGTCGTCGATCGTCGTCGTCGCTAGTCGTCGTCGCTGGTAGCCGTCGTGGTCATCGTCCTCGTCGTCGTCGTCGTCGTGGTCGTCGTTGTCCTCGTTGTCGCCGTCGTGGTCATCGTTCTCGTCGGCGTCGTCGTCGTCGTTGTCGCGAAACGCCCCACGTAGGAGGAGCAGAGAAGGGAGCAAGGAGAAATGAGCGCGGCGGAGGGAGGAGGGAGGACTGAACAGGAAGAGGAGGGAGCAGGCAGAGGTAGAAGGGATGAGGTAGTTCAGAAGTGGGAGCAGCAGACTGGCGCAAGGGGAAAAGTCATTTGAGCGCAGGGAGGGATGGCATTGCGATAAAGTGAACCCGCAGCCGTTGCAGGTCTGCCCCCCGCCGCGCCCGCCCGCCCCCGCGACGGGAGCGGCCCAGGGCATGGAGCAGCAAGGCGCGACTGGAACCGCGCAGGAACCTCTGCCGAAGTCTCCGCAGCAGCGGGGGCTGCCAGAGGAGGCCCCTGATGCAGTTCCGCAGGGACTGGCAGATTCAGCACCAGCCTCCGCAGCAGCGGGGGAGGAGGGTGCAACGAAACTTCGGACATTGCTTTCGTCGTTTTCTGGTGCCCAGGAAAGCGCTTCGCGGAGCCTGCTGGTTGCTCAGGAAATGATGGAGAAGGGCGAGATCGAAGAGGCGCGGAAGTTAACGGCCGCCGTCAACCTCCTTGTAGTCACAACGGCTAAGGAGGCGGCTTCCGCAGCAGTGGGGCATCCGTGGAGCCAGGCGCCGCCGCAGTGGTAATCGAGCCTGGACAGAACGCCACCCGCTCCGATGACCCGAGACCGAGATCTCCCTGCACGACTAATTGGCGACAACGGCAGGCTCTGATCGCAGCGCGCAAACTGCGCGACAGCTCCCCCGCAGCAGCGGGGGCCCGCGCGACCAAGCCTCTCGCCCTGACCTCGAAGGCGCGGTCGCCAGCGCTTCCTGTCCAAGAGGGCTTCCCAGAGGAAGGCCGCCCGCACTTCCCATCGGAAGAGCGCGGCCCGAGCCATTCCAAGCCTCTTGTGCCCCTGCTGTACGACGACGAAGACCAGGTGCAGGAGGGGCAGACAGAGGCGCGCGTGAATCTGTCTTTTGCTTCCCTCGTCCTGCGCGCGGGCGCCTCCCTGTCGGATTGGGTCGCAGCTGTCAGGGGCAGGCGCGAAGGGGTCGTCTTAGTCTCCTTCGAGCCTGGTGCACCCATCGATCGCGATCAGCGGAAGCAATGTCTCGACGATCTCATCCGCCAGAGTGGCTTCCACGGGAAGGTCGCGCGCGAGTGCGTCGGGGCTCTCCTCTGGGTTCCCGAGCGCGTCGAGCAGTGCGAGGTGCTTCGCTGGCACTCCCACGGGAAGTTCCTGGTTCTGGCCTGGTCGGTGACCCTGGCAGCGGTGGCTCACAATCCGCAAGCAAAGGAAGGCAAACTCTCCATAGCAGTGGGGGGCGTGTTCTTCCGACACCAGACGAGCCTCGCGGGAAACCCGTGGCCCGAAAACTTCCGCAACGGGCTGCGGAACCTGGTGTTGTGGTGCCGAGTGCGTATTCTCGCCGGGATCTTCGACGCAGACAGGGGCGATCTTTCGGAGCTGCTCAGAAGTTGCGGCGCGTCTGGTACAGGCGTACTCGGCTTGGCTTTGTGGTGTCCGAAAAAAGATTGTCACGTGACGCACCCGCACTACATCGTGATTCTTGGCCCCGCTCAGGTTCGCGAGTGCCCTGCGAGCGAGCAGCCGGAACTGCCGCACTGGTGGAATGAGGTTTTCCAGCCTCCGCAGCAGCGGGGGCTCCTCACCAGGCTGGAGCACCGCCAGTTGGATTGGGCGGCGCGTCCGACCTGGGTCAGGCTCACGGACGCGGAGCGCAAGGAGCAGGATACATATGACTGGCCGCACTTGCACAGGGTGATCCACAAGGCCCAGGATGCGAACCGCCTCACGGAACACTGCCACACACTGTTCGTTTTTATAGAAGCCAAGAACAGGAAGTCTGGCAAAGGCGCCGCGGCCAGGCAGAAGGATCGGAAGCGGGAAGCCAAGTGGGAAAAAACAGCGGGGAAAGTGGGCGGAGACAGAACCCGAAGCAACAGCCTCCGCAGCAGCGGAGGCGCACGGAGACCAGGAGGAGGCGGAGACATAATCTGAAGCAGCAGCCTCCGCAGCAGCGGGGGCGCACGGAGCCCAGGAGGAGCTTGAGGGCGACGAGGCCCCGCTCTGGGTCGACTCCTGCAGCCCCGCGCCGCCCCAGGACGAACAGAGCAACCCTGACAGAGGTGAGAGGGAGGAGAAGAAGGAGAAGGAGAAGAAGAAGAAGAATAACAATAAGAAGAAGAACGATATCAGGAGCATAACCCCAAAGAGGACGAAGCCCTCGCAGCAGCGGGGGGGCAGCCGTTCCACGCGCAGAGAGCGGGAGCAGAGGAGCAGAGACCGAATGAGGAGAGCGCCCTCGCAGCAGCGGGGGCGCAGCCGCTCCAGACGCAGAGGGCAGGAGCAGAGGGGGCGCAGCCGCTCCAGACGCAGTGGGCAGGTGGAGGGCGGCGACCGCAGGGCGGCGCGGGCAGGGCGGCCCCTGCCCACGCCGCCCGCGCACCCACCCCGCACAGGTCAGGTGGTGCTGATGCCGAGAGGATGGCGCCCGCTCCTCCCAGGCCAGATATGCCGTCCGCCAGGCATGCCGCCAATGATGCCACCACCACGGCCACCTCCCCCGCGTGGAGGAGGACGCCGCGGGGCCCCCCCGCTGGAGGAGACACCGCACCCTACGGCAGCGCGGCTCGCCCCGAGCCAGCCGCCGCACCCTCCGCCGAAGCGGCCCCTGCCAAGAGAGTCGCAGACGCCCCCCCCTCTGGCAGCGCCGCTCGCCCCGAGGCCGCCGCCGCAGCCTCCCCCGCCGCAGCTCCCCCCCAGGGGGTCGCCGCCTTCTGCGGACCCGTTTGCGTTCAGTGACGCGTTCGAGGCATTGCAGTCGCGGCGCCGCAGCCCTTCAAGCGACTCCAGCTGACGGCGCGCGGCTGCGGAGACCTCCGCAGCAGCGGGGGTGGTCTCCGCAGCAGCGGGGGTTATCATAAGAGATCTGAGGCGCGGGCTCGGCGCGCGCGCGCGAGGAGCCAGGCGCTCGCATTGAGCGGCTGAGGAAATCGTCGTCGTTGTCGTCGTGCTCGTCGTTTGCTTTTTGCTGGGGGGGAAAGGAGGGCGAGCAAGAGGAGGAGGAGGAGGAGGAGGGGTCCTGCAGGGACCAGGACCGACACCGGGACCGGGGCCGGGGCCAGGGGAAGAGCGGGACCGGGACCGGGACCGGGACAGGGACGGGGAGCCCAGGACGGGCAGCAGGACCGACCACGGGACCGGGACCGGGGCCGGGACCGGGAACGGGGGTGCTGGTCCCGGTCCCGGTCCCGGTGTCGGTGCTGGTTCTGGTGCCGGGCTCCCGGTCCCGGTCCCGCTCCATGTGTCAGCTCTTTGTCCCGCTCCCGATCTCTGCCGTGCCGCTTGGGTTCGAGATAGCCAGCCATGAAGGTTAGGAAGCCCGACGCAAGGATCGGGCGATGCCGCGTCGGCGAGAAGAGGAATAGGAAACCCGACAGAAGGACCGGGCGATGCCGCGTCGGCGAGAAGAGGGCTTTTCGGAAACCGGACCACAGACCTCATTCGAGCAAGCGCGCTGGGGCGGCGGCTCGACCCACGGCAGCGTCGGCGAAGGCGGCCGCGCGGCCGCTAGCTCGGCGCAAGGCGAGCTCCAAGAAACAAGCCCTAGCAGTAGCGGGGGCTGCTGTAGCCCTCGCAGCAGCGGGGGCTGCTGTCTTGGAGCGTGGTGGGTTGTGGGGTGAGAAGACTGCTCGGAGGACAGGCGTGGAAGATGACGATCCATTCGATCAGGCACTTTGGTACCGCGACCATTGGGGCAACTGGTACAAGCTAGGGTCCAAGATGCCGCCAGTCGGCAGCTCCTGGCAAGAAGGCGCCGACCCCCTTCGGATGTAATTACGGGGCGGATGAACACGACAGTGCCCCCAGATGGTTGACTGCACGGTCCTCAGGATGACCACGACATCCCGAGCGCACAAGGGGAGCGCCCCTACGCAGCAGCGGAGGGATGTCGCACGAATTTCGCCGAGGGGGGGTGACCTCGGCGGAGGGGCGCACTCGCGCGCGCGCGGGGGAGCGCGGTTTCGCGCGTCGCGTGCGGCATCGCATGCGGTGTGGGGAAAAAACACAACATCTGTGCTGTCATCTGTGTCCTGCTCTCCCCTTTGCTTCGCTTCCCCTTGCACTCCCTCCTGCAATCCCCCGCCCGCCATTATGTCTTTGTAGTGATCATCGCTTCCATACACGCAACTCACACAGCGCCCCCTTCTCTCACAGATGGGTTCGGGGTGGGAAATCTTTCTCTCACAGAGGGGGGGCCGATGTATCAATGATTCTCCTGTTCAGGCGGATGTGCGCGTATCGAAAGACTGAGAAGGCCGCGTCGACCCGCCGTTCGTCGCCTCTCTCTCTCTCTCTCTCTCTCTGTCTCTCTCTCTCTCTCTCTCTCTCTCTGTCTCTCTCCCTCTATCTGCCTTTCCTCTCCTTCTCCTTTTGCTCAAGTGCGGGCAGGCCGCGGATCCGTGAGGCCCCTCCTTCTGTCCGCGCGCGCGACAGGCACTCGTGCCTCAAGCGGGGCCCCGCAGCTGCGGGGGCAACCGTCGCGGAGCATCTGTTTTGGAAGCTGCCCCCGCAGCAGCGGGGGCGCCTGGATAGATGTCCGAGGACATCAAGTCAGGTCCCCTGAATGATGCCGCCACGTTGCGCAGCCGCCATGCCTTGAAGGACTCCGAGGGGCAGCGGTTGAAGGCCAAGATCTCCTTGGAGGATATCTGCGTCCACCCGCAGAACAGAGATGGAACGTGCCCCTCCGCTGCCAGAGTGGTTAATCTCCTGTGTGGGATTCTGAAAGACAGGTTCCTCTTGAACGAGGCGCAGCACGAAGCAGTGGTTGTTCAGGAACTCCCTGCGGGGAAGAAGGCCGATTACGAGCGCCTCCATGGCAGGCCGTGCACGGCGCACGCGGACCACAACTTGCAGAAAACGGAGTCCGTGGAGGCTCTACGCTCGGCGTACACAAGCTTGTCAACGTTCAACTACGGGGCGCTGAGCCACTGCACCCTAACCCTTGGTCTGCTGAGCCTCAAGCACGGCGCAGTGTGGGTCATTCCCGAAGACCACAAAGGATGTGGTTTGGAGGAGTTCCAGACAGGTACAGGTGGCTCCTGGGATATCCCAAAAATGCGTCGCGCACCGAAGTTCACAGAACTCATGGACGTGCTCGATAACGGTTTGCTTTGCGAGGTGCTCTCGTGGGAAATTCACTTCGATGCCGTCTTCGCGCAAGGCCCCGCGATCATTTCCGCGGCCCTGAACGACCCACAGGGAAAAGGTGTGACCTCTCACGAAATCGAGGTCCTGACGTCCGTCGCTGATTTCGTCGCCACCGCAGCAGCGGCGGGCAAGAAAGCATCGTGGGGATCTGAGACAGGACACCCCGTGAATATCTCGTACGACACTGTTCTCAAGGCTTGCGCGCAACGACATCCCGAGTACGCCAAGGCCAAATGGTTCCAGGACATGATCACTTTCGTCATCAACGTGGGGGCCGCATCAGGGCAGTTCGTACAGCAAAATCTAGATTATGATAGACGTTGGGTGGATCACAAAATACGCTCCCTGGCACCAGCCACATGGGGCGTTCTCAACCAACTCCCCATAGATTGCCCCCATGTGAAGGTTGCCCTTGTCACGAGGGCGTACTCGCAAGAGCCGAGGTGCGGACAATGCCCCGCGCCGGAAACGGCTTGGGGACACAGCGAGGGCAGCAGTCGGGTACAGGAGCTCAATTCTTTGTTGGGGCATGTCCGTCGCACATTGGCCCCCGCAGCAGCGGGGGCCCACGGGGAGGAGAAGAGCGCGATTTTGACCGCGGGGGCGGTTCTGTCTGCGACGGACACCTTCTACCAGGCGTACGTAAGGGTGAAGGCTAACAAACCTCGTCTGGAGGCAGTTGTGGAGGCCGTGTGCGAGACAGTGCGTCCGCACTATGCTGAAGTACGCGAGGCCTGGCAGAAAATGGAAAAGAACGCACAGAACGAGTTCCCGCTCCCTCCTGCGCCGTGGACCGACAAGTTGCCCGCGGCCCCCGAGAACCCCGCTGGCCCTCGCAGCAGCGGAGGTGGCGAGGGCTCTCGCCCGCAGCCAGTATTGATAGAGTTCAACGAAGAAGACAAGCCTCTGAACAGGCAGATGTCTGAAGTGTCAAAGCCCGTGAACAGCCTGATGGTGGTCCCAGTGAAATCGTGGCACGCTTCGGCTCCGCCCGGCAATCTCGACACAGACAGGTGGCACCAAGCAAGCATCGCGGAAGTCATGACTGGCTTCCATCGTCACGCGGACACTTGCGCCCAACCCGTCCAGATGCAATCTGACGTTCAAGCCGAGAGTGTCCACGTGGTGGCTACTGAGGACATCGCCGAGGGGAAACTGATGCTCTTCCCTTGCTGCCCCACCGCGAAGATTTCCCCGAAAGTCTCGAGCAACCCGCGGGCAGTGGAGGTGCTAGTCGGTGAGAAACGTCAGACTCCTGTCGAGAAAATGGAGAAATATTGGGCACAACCTGATTTCAAATTACCAGAGCTGGAGCTCAAGCCCGCGCCGCAGGAAGCGGCCTCCGCAGCAGAGGGGGCTGCGCAGGGCGAGGCGCCCGTGGGTCCGCAGCTCGACGGGGCGGCCCCCGCAGCAGCGGCGCCTGCACAGGGCGAGGCCGAACAGGCAGAGAATCCGTACCAGTTTAAGTTCGGAGGTACCGAGTCCTTGCACTTCTTTTGGAGAGTTGAGAGGATGACACCAGAAGAACTTGCCCGAGCCCAGCTAGTGCAGGGACAGGAGCACTGGAAGTTCAACGTTGCACTTCGACCGCACGAGTTCCAGACAATGACAAAGTGCCAACCAGCCGCCCCCCTCCGCGTCTGCAGCGTGCTTGTCCCGTGCATGCACAACGCGGTGCCGCTGGTGCGCGGAGATCGGCTGATGCTGCATATCACAGAGGAGAAGAGGGCCACCGGCGCCCAAAAGGAGAAGCAGGCATGGCAAAAGGAGCAGAAAGAGCAGGAGAAGAAACGGAAGAAGGACGCCGAGGCGGGACGGAACACCCCCAAGAGCGGCAAGATGACAATCCCTGGCCAGGGGGCCCACTTCGCGTGATCCCGCCGCAGCAGCGGAGGGTGCGCGGAACGGGGCGGCAGATGACAGCGGCCGATGATCCACCCGTCGCAGCCCGCAGCCGTCAGCTGGAGGGGAGGAGGAAAAGGGCGGGGAGAGGAGGTCGAAGAGGGAGGGGGGAGGGGGGCAGCAGAAACAGCACAAGACAGGGATGGGAGAGGTCACGCATCCGCCGCAGTAGTGTCGGTGGTACGTCAATTCTCATGGCGGCGCGGCGGTCGCTGAGAAATGGAGCAAGTGCGAGGGCCTGCAAATGCGGAAAATGTGAGTGCCTCTCGTCCCCTCCCCTCCTCTTCCTCCATGAGATCTCTCTCCTGGTGCATATCCCCTGCCAGGTCTCGTCCTGCCCCTCTCCCTCTATGTTCGTCCTGCCCTCCCCTCGCGCCTCGCCTCCGTCTCCGTCCCCCCTCGTCCGTTCCCGCCTCCCTCCCGTGTCCTGTTTTCCTCTCTCCGTGCTCATCGTCCTGCTCATCGTCCCGCCGTCCTGTTCGCGGGACGCTCTGTGGGACAGGGGGGCGGTCGAAGCACACAAGGCCGAACCCCTCTGTGACAGAGGGGCCCCGCGCTTTTCCGCCCGAGCCCCTCTGTGACAGAGGGGCTCCGCGCTTTTCCGCCCGAGCCCCTCTGTGACAGAGGGGCTCCGCGCCCACCCCCCCTCTGTGACAGAGGGGCTCGGGCGGAAAAGCGCGGAGCCCCTCTGTCACAGAGGGGCTCGGGCGGAAAAGCGCGGAGCCCCTCTGTCACAGAGGGGGTGGGGTCGTGCTTTTCCGCGCGCCCTCCTCTGTGAAACAGGGGTGGTCGTTCGATCAGGACGCCCCCCCCCCCCTGTGGGACAGAGGGTCGGTCAGAGCACACAAGGCCCCCCCTCGAGGGGCAGAGGAGCGGTCAAGGGACAGGGAAGGCAGCTGTGCTCGTTCGGAGAGAAGGAGGGGGATGGGTTGGATGAGATGGAAAGAAGCTCGTGGAGGGAGCATGATGCGGATGAGGAGTAGGAGGATCTGTTCGAGACGAGGAGTCCGCTTTCCATAGCCGTTTTCAGGCGGTTCACTTGTGAGGGGGGCCGACACCTAGGACGCGCGCGCCTTCGCAGCAGCGAGGGCTTGCGCACGGCGGCATGAAACGCAAGGCAGAGGAAACATGGCGGGAGGTCGCTGTCGGGAAAGCAGCGCGCCAAGATGGCGCGAGCATGGGGGTGCTCTGCGTGACGGGCGGGCTGTGCCGAAGTCACGAGGGAGCAGCGGGATTTGCTCTGGAATGCGAGGAGCGCTGTGTTGTCTTGGGCGGCGAGAGAAAGCCTAGAAGCCTTCGTGCCCGTCGGAAAGCACCGCCTGTGGATGCTCAAGGTGGTCGGTGGTCACAGTGCCGTGAAGGGCGCCTTGAACGAAACAAACTTGTTAGAGCAATTGCATGGGAAGCTTCGCGCTGGAGAAGGATACAACGTGGATGAAGCGGCGACTCCTGTGAAAGAGGCCCCCGCAGCAGCGGGGGTTGCAGCAGGGTCCCCCGCGGCAGCGGGGGAAAAAGGTCGGGATCCCATGGCGGATCTCCTCGGCGCCGTCAAGGCCGCATCGAAAGCGAAGAAAACCCCTGAGAAACAGAAAGGATTTCCTCGAGGCACGCTCTGCAGAGTAACCATGCCGATGTCTCCTAAGCCAGATGAGGCCGACACGAAAGAGATTAGTGTGTATGAGAACAGATATGGGCAACTACTCGTTCAGAGTCAGGACCTGCCTTGGCTTCTGCATTACCTGTACGAGGAGAGCCAGGGCAAAAGCGTTCCCGAACCCAACGACGACGACGAGGACGACGCTTTGGACGAGAAGCGCCCGTGGACCACCAGGTGGCGCCCCTCTGGGATGTGGACACTGGAGGTCAAAGGAGGGCCAATGGCAGGCCGAACATGGGCCTCCAGGATTCAGGATCTGAACGAGGAGAAATGGTCCACAGGCGTGGCGTTGACGGAAGTGACGACGCCCTTGAAACAGCCCACCCGCGCGCAGCAGAAGCAGGTTCTCCTAGCGTTCTTGGAGGGCGTGGTCCGGAAAGCCATCAAGCAGGAAACAAAGAAGTGATGTCCTCGTTATCCGCTCGCTGGCGCGCGCCGCAGCAGCGGCGCGCTGACCGCTGCAACGGCTTTTTTAATGCAAACAGACTCGGTGTATGCACCGCGCCAGCGGCGCGCTGACCGCTGAGGTGGATGCCTGCGGGTTCCTGTCGACTGGACAGGGGTTGAGGCACGCGCGGGGGATCGCGAGCCTGCGGCTCTCCAGCGCTCGCGCGCTAGAGGACAAAAGGAACTCGCGGAATCTGGCGAGGACGGGGCGGAGGGGTTGTGACCAGTAGGAGGGGGAGGGGGAGGAGGAGGAGGAGGAGGAGGAGGAGGAGAAGGAGGAGCAACAGCAGCAGCAACTGCACCCGCAGCAGCACCGACAGGAGGATCATTGCGAGGATGCGGCCGTTTGCTTGCCCTGCGGCGCTGGGCTCGAGACAGGAGGGCGGCCGCGTGTGCGCGCGCATGGCTTCGGCATCATGGCCACCGCAGCCGCTCCGCCCCCAGGCCCAGGCGACGCTCGCCCTGCAAACGCGCCTCTGCGGGTCGGGCACGACCGCGAGGTCAACGAATGTGGAGTTTTTTATAGCAACAAGACAAAACTCAAGACCCCGACAGAGTGCTCATGAATCCACGGAAACTACAGAGGCCAATATTCGGATTCGGGTAATTACGTTATGCGCCGCAGCAGCGGCGCGGCTTGCCATTATGAATCTGGCAAGCGCATATGGAAGATATTCATTTATGCTCGCAGTGGCCGTGGAAAAGCGACCACAAGAAGTGGTTAGGTTTTGGAGTCCGATGAGAAGTAGGAGGATTTGTTCGAGACGAGGAGTCCGCTTTCCATAGCCGTTTTCAGGCGGATCACCAGTGAAGGGGAGCTGACACCTAGAACGCGGGCGCCTTCGCAGCAGCGAGGGCTTGCGCGCGGCGGCGTGAAACGCAAGGCAGAGGAAACATGGCGGGATGTCGTTATCGGGAAAGCAGCGCGCCAAGATGGCACGAGCATGGGGGTGCTCTGCGCGACGGGCGGGCTGTGCCGAAGTCACGAGGGAGCATCGGGATTTGCTCTGGAATTTGAGGAGCGCAATGTTTCCTTTGGCGGCGAGGAAAGCCTAGAAGCCTTCGTGCCCGTCGGAAAGCACCGCCTGTGCATGCTCAAGGTGGTCCGCGGCCCCAGTGCCGTGAAGGGCGCCTTGCACGAAACGACAATGTTAGAGCAAGTGCTTGGGAAGCTTCGCGTCGGAGAAGGAGACAACGTGGATGAAGCGTCGACCCCGGTGAAAAACGCTTCCGCAGCAGCGGGGGTTGCAGCGGGATCTCCCGCAGCAGCGGGAGAAAAAGGTCGGGATCCCATGGCGGATCTCCTCGGAACCGTGAAGGGCGCATCGAAAGCGAAGAAGGTGGCGGCGCGTCGCCAACCGGAGAAAACCCCTGAGAAACAGAAAATATTGTCTCGAGGCACGCTCTGCCTCTCGCTCCGTGCGGTCGTCTTGGGCGGCGTCGGGCCTCCGCTGACTGATTGCATGATGCATATATGTATATCTTGTGTATGTATGGTGTGTCGACGTATATGTATGTATATACGTATATGTGTATATATATATGTATATATAACACGGTCGCAGGGGCGTGGCCCGCGGCCCAGGGCGGGGCCCGAGACTCTGGGACAGGACACAGGGCCTCATCATCGTAGGATGCTCATCATTCTCATCATCGCTATGATGGGGGGGGAGGAGGGGACAGCTACCAGCTGCGCGCTGGCGCCACCGCCGCTCCCCCGCGCCCGCCGGCACATCCGCAGCGCGGCTGCGGGAGGGGCTGCGCCTCAATTCCTGCAGAGGCGGCCTGCAGGAATGTTGCACTTTTGGCGTCTAGTACAAACGCCCGAGCGGCCCGCTTTTTTTTTGGGGGGGCTCTTGGTTCACGGTGGAAGAGGAGACTATCATCATCCCCCGTGCCGCGTTCGCCTTCCCTCGACGACGATGTCGACGACTTCCCACATTCTGGCCTTGTTTTCTGGGGGGTGTTCTCGGAGTCGTTCGGGGCGTTCGTTCGCGTGCGCATGCTTCTGAGTTTTCTGCGCGTCGTTCGGGCCGCTCGTCCTGGTGTGAGTCGTTCGGGCCCCTCCTCACCAGCCCATCTCACAGCAGCAACCCTCGCGAAGCATGCCGACGGTCGTGTTTTTTTCAGGCGTGTGTCCGCTGGTCCCCGCATATCTCCCTTGTTCCTCGTTCCTCCCGCCCCCTTGTACATCCTCCTTGTGGGGGGATGCGGCCGTTTGCTTGCCCTGCGGCGCTGGGCTCGAGACCAGAGGGCGGCCGCGTGTGCGCGCGCATGGCTTCGGCATCGTGGCCGCCGCAGCCGCTCCGCCTCCGGGCCCAGGAGACGCTCGCCCTGCAAACGCGCCTCTGCGGGTCGGGCACGACCGCGAGGCCAACGAATTTGTGGAGTTTTGGTACCAAGAAGACAAAAAGAAAGACCCCGACAGAGTGCTCATGAACCCACGGAAACTAAAGGAGACAATATTCGGATTCGGGTACGTTATGCGCCGCAGCAGCGGCGCGGCTTGCCATTATGACTCTGGCAGACGTCAGAGGACCACAAGTCTGTAGGGTAGGGGGGACCCCGGGCTAGGGTGCTACTCGCCCCCTGGGAATCAAGAGAATGACGCCGTCAGGACGGAGGCGGTTTCAGAGGCCACCTTGCCGAAGTAGCGAAGACCCACGAAGGTCTTCGAGTGCCCAGAGCTCAGGGGCCTCCAATGATGCCCCGCACCTGGCGCCAATCGCCTGGCTTGAGCCAAAATGGCCACGTGGGTGGAGGAGGGGGGGGAGGAGGAGGGGGAGGAGGGAGAGGACGAGAGAGGGGATCATCCGCCTCATCCTCGTCCTCGGTGTCCTCCTCCTTCTCTTTCTCCTGCCGTCACTGCCCCCTTTCCCGCTGCTGCCCCTCCCCGCGGCGGAGGGGGGCGGGTCGCGTCCAGGCCCGCCTCGACCGCGGCGTCCGTCGCCGCCCAGCGCGGGGGGGGGGGGGGTCGAGGGCGGCGTCCGCCGCCTCCTCCTCCTCCTCCTCCTCCTCCTCCTCCTCCTCCACTCTCCATCGTCCTCCAACTTCCTCCTCCTCTCCACCTCCTCGCCCTCCCTGCTTCTCCTCCTCCTCCTTCTGCTCCTCCTCCTGCTCATGCTCCTCCTGCTTCACCACCTCCTCCTCCTCCTCCTCCTCCTCCTCCTCCTCCTCCTCCTCCTCCTCTTCCTCCTCCACCTCCGCCTCCGCCTCCTCCTCCTCCTCCTCCTCCTCCTCCTCCTCCTCCTCGTCCTCCTCCTCGTCGTCGTCGTCCTTCTCCTCGCCCTCCTCGTCCTCGTCCTCTTCGTCGTCCTCCTCTCTCTCGCGCTCCCCCTCTTGAGGGGGCCCAGGAGGAAGAGGAGGCGGAGGAGCAGGCGAGGAAGGGGGCGAAGGGGGAGGAAAAAGGGGGAGGAGGGGGAGGAGGAGAAGTGCGGGGCGGGCGCGGAGGGCGAGCGAAAGTGAACATGGAGGGACACGTGGGATGAGGAGGAGGAGGAGGAGGTGGAGGAGGAGGAGGAGGAGGAAGAGGTGGCGGTTCACTCGCCACGAGCGTCGCTCCACGAGCGTCGGGCGTTGGGCGACGGGCTGGCGTCGGGCGTCGGGCGACGGGCTGGCGTCGGGCGTCGGGCGTCGGGCGACGGGCTGGCTGCCGCCCCTACTTACCCCTCCTGCTCCTCCGTATATGTCCCCCCATCCGCTCCCCAAGCTCCTCCCCCCTCCTTCCCGCTCCCACCCCCCCCTTGACTCGTCATCCAGTTCCGCGCCCGCGCCATTCCCCTCCTTGTCCTCCTCCTTCCTCCTCCTCGTCCTCGTCCTCTTCCTCCCCACTATCGTCCCCAGTATCCTGATGCCGCCTGCCCCCCTCATCATCCACCTCCTCCTCCTCCTCCTCCTCCTCCTCGTCCTCCTCCTCCTCCTTCTCCTCCTCCTCCTCCTCCTCCTCCTCCCTCCTTCCTCCTTCCTCCTCCGTCCGTCCTCCTCCGTCCGTCCTCCTCATCCTCCTCCTCCTCCTCATCCTCGTTCCCCTCCTCCTCCTCCTCCCCGCCGTCGGGCACGGCCGCCGTCCTCGCGGCGGGCGCAGCCCAGCAGGGACCACGACGCCAGGCACCGCCTTGCGCGGGCGGGGTGGAGGAGGAGGAGGATGAGGAGGAGGAGGAGGAGGAGGAGGAAGAGGGGGAGGAGGATGAGGAGGAGAACGACGAGGAGGAGGAGGAGGAGGAGGAGGTGGAGGAGGAGGAGGAGGAGGAGGAGGATGACGACGACGACGACGATGAGGAGTGGCCTTGGAGTGCCACTCCCACAAGATGCGGCAGGCCTCGGCGTTGGCCACGTCCATGCCGCGCCGCGTCCACGACACCGAGCGCGGCTGGGAACCTGGGTAGCTCAGCTGGAAGCGGCCCGCGGTGTCGTCCACGTAGATGCCCCCGATCGGGGGGCGGTGCTTCTCGAGCCAAGCGCGATCACCTTTCACCTGGTTCCACCACTGGTGGTGGCTGACGTTGGCCCCAGCCGCGGCCTTCTTGGAAGGAGCGGCAGGGCCTTTCTTGAACAGCGTCTTGGACGCGTTGCCGATGGCCGTCATGATGGCGTCGCGCAGCTCCGCGTTCGCCTTGAGGCCCCTGTCGAACTCCTGCACCTTCTGCCTGTCGCTTGGCGACACGACCCCGTCGATGTCGCCGATGTCCACGTACTCGTCCCAGTCGTCCTCGGGCTGCTTGGTGAGGCGCTTCATCATGGCCGCCTGGGACTCGTCGCTCGTCATGTCTGCTTGAGCTCCTTCATGAGGGTGATGGCCAAGGTGGTCTCGTAGTCCAAGTCCTGGATGCACTGATCAGGCAGGCCGCTCTTCGACTTGACGCCGAAGAGCTTCTCGAGCAAGGCCTCCGAGATACCCGCGAAGCCTACCGACACCAAGTAGTCCAACAATGGGATCGGATCCGCGAGCTTGGTCAACACGCCCATGTTGGAACTCGCGAGGGTGCCGTCGAGAAACGGTGCGGCACCACTCTGACCAACTCTAGCTCATGAACCGTGTGCCACGTCAACTTCGGCGAGTGGATGTCCAGCGTCGCAAACTCTGTCCCAGGCACGCGCGCAGCAGGCCATCCCAAGATCGCCGACTCGCTAACGTAGAGCACGAGGACCACCGTCGGGCGCGGGCCTTCCAAGTGGACGAACATGCGGGGCGGCAGCAATGCAGCCCTCCACGCCGTGTTGGAGAGCGGCCAGTTCTTGGTGGCCGCGAGCTCGCGATGGAGATGGTGGTCAGCAGCCTGTCGGCGAGCGCTCATCGCGTTGAACGTCACCCAGTCCTGCTCGCCACGAATGCCTCGCAACGTGGCCAGCGCCTCCATGTCGACGACGCCGGACGTGAATAGGCTGCTCACGTCGCCGAAGTCCTCTAAAGGGATGACGCCGTCGGTGTTGATCTCGTCCATGTTGTACTGCGCGTACTGGCCAGCGATGTGGGGCGATTGCCACACCCGCCAAGGGGCCATGTGCTTGCTGCTGGAAGAACGCGACTCGGAGTCCCTGACCTTTGACAATGCATCCTCGATGAGCTTGTCATTGCCGAAGCCGCTGAAGAGCTTCCTGACGTACGATACGAGGGGCGGGCACAGCTGCCAGCCCACAGAGCTCGCGAAGCGGCAGACGTCTCTCATGGGCCTGACGTTCAGGCTGTTCCGCGCGACCATCGGCTCGACGATCGGGCTGGTGACCCTGCGAGCGGCCAAGAAGGCCTCCCAGTCCACGCCTTCGAATTCGGAGGCGATGCCTGAGCAACGCATCCGAATTCATCGGGGCGAAATCAACACAAAAAGACAAGGGAGGACGTAGTGAGTAGGAGGAGGGGTGCCAGGTCTCAGTAGGAGGAGTGGGCGGAGGCACGGGTGCGATGGGGGCCAGAATAGGAGTGTAGGAGGATGACACGGACGGTGGTAAGGAGGGGGTGTAAATGAGGAGGCTGGAGGAGAAATGAGGTCGGAGGAGTGGCCTCGGGAAGTTCGAGCAGCCCTCGAGACCAGGCCAGCGGCACTTAACCCAGGGGGTGGGGCCCAGAGGGCGGGGGTGAGGCTGAGGAGCGAAGGAGAGGAGGAGGAGGAGGAGGAGGAGGGGGAGGATGAGGAGGAGGACGAGCTCAAGCCCCCCAAGAATGGCATCGTCTCCTGATCGGCCGTCCCCCTCCCACCCTCCCCTATGCACCATCCTCGCACCCCTGTGGCCCATCCCGCACTCCTCCTCGCCGTCACCCCCCTTCCCATCATCATAATACCTCATCCCCCAGTGTCCGCTCTCCTCCCCCCCCTCCATCTCCCATCCGACTCCACCCCAGGCCCTTGGATCGATACCATTCACACGCGTTGTTTGCAACGCCCAGGGTGCGTAGCGATGCCAAGCACGTCGCAGCCGCTGTTGGACAGGTGCCTGCAATCGGCGCCAGCGCGTAGGGGTAGGTCCACGAGCACCTGGCCATGCTGGCCGCCCTCTCCGACGCAATGCACACGAAGAGCTCGTGCATCTGCTCGGCGAGCGAGTTCTCGTACGCAACCTTGGGGTGGTTCACGTTGAGGCGGGCCCGCAGCTCGGGGTCGAACTCCACGGTGAAGCCGATCCGCTTGAGCTGCGCAGGGGAGTTGAGCATGCGGTACGAGTTCTTGAGGGTGTCGAGCCAGCTGAAGTTCGCAATGCCAACGTAGTAGGCCAGCGTGGCATCGGATCCCTTCATCTCTGTAGCTACGGGATGCTCGCGGCCCAGGGGCCCTGCCACGCATATGATCATCCTGCTCTTCACGATCAAGTCGGGGTTCGCCATGGCCTTGGCAAGCACGTGGAGCTTATTGGCCGAGGCCCTTAGCATGGATGATATCTTGGCCTTCGCGGATGCCTTGGCCTTTGCAGCCGCTGGCGCCTTGGCTTTCGCCTTGGCGCGGGCGTCGGAGGAACTTGAAGCGCCTCCAGCTGCACTGCCCGCGGCGGAGTAGGGCACAATCGCCAATTGGCTGGCAGCCGCCAGCCTCGGACCAGGATTCCAGAGGTCGTCCCAGTTCTCGGACCAGCCCTTCTTCATGGCGATGGCTGCGAGGACCAGCAACTTCGTGCGGTAGTGGATGTCCCCCTCCCTCATGCACTTCAGGATGGAGAACCAGCGTTTGACAGCGGCCTTGCTGCCCTTGATCTGGAACGGGGCTTCGCACGCGAACGTCTTGATGAACCTCGCCCGCGCCTGTGCATCTGTCTGCCACGGCGTCGTCCAGGAGTGGTCGGTGCAGATGTGCGGCCATAGCTTCAGAAGGAGGGGGTCATCTGGAGACATCGCCTGGACGAGCTCCTTGGCCATGTCCGTCATCTCCTCGAAGAACTGCCCATTGAGCCATGGTCCGTAAGCGATGTTCGCCTCGAACAACCTCAGCAAGCACGTACCATAGCAACCTGCCTGGATCAGCCCACGATCAACGTCGTTGCAGCGGCGATGCATCTGACCAAACAGCCACACGAAATTCCCCTGGCACTTGTAACTGAGGAAGTAGGCGGCGCACCACTGCTTCTGCTCCTGGTCCATCACGACGGTCAGGCAGGCTGGGAGCGGCTGATCCCCCCAAGGGGCCTCGGGGACGTCGGTGTCCTTGGGGATCCAGTTCAAGAGGGACTTGTTGACGGACAGAAGAGCAGTCTCTGTGCAGCACAGCCAATCGAACGAAGCCATCCGCGGTGCCTCCTTCATCTTCTTGGCGCGCTTGGTTGCCACGGACGGACCTCCATGGGACTGGGCCTGGCGCTTCTTCACGAAGCTCATCATGTCCTCGTGGTGGGCCAGCTTCTCCTTCCCTGTGTAGGCGCTGCCAGCCGCCTTCTCCCTAATGCTCAGTGTCCGAAGAGCCTGAGAGCGTCTTTAAACAAACAACTCCCTCCCCCTCCCCCCTTTCCCTCCCTCGCCTCCCCCTTCGCCGCCTCCCATCGTGGCCCCCCTCCCCCTCCTCCCACAGCCTTTTCCTCGTCCCTCCCCCCTCGCCCCCCCCCAACCCCTTCCCCCGCCTCCCCCCCCTGGCGGGGGGGGGACCCCAGGAAACGGGACCACTTTTGCAGCCCCGAGGGGGGTCGGGTCAGCAACGCTTCGCGGACCATGTCGGGGCGCCCGATTTGGAGACCCCGGGAAACGGGACCACTTTTGCACCCGATTTTTACAGGGATCGCAGAGACCCCGGGAAACGGGACCACTTTTGCAGCGTGTTCCAAGACACGATTTGGGCCAACGAAGCCTGCCCAACCAGACCCCCCCCCGTGCCCCCTGGGGGTGGAGCCCGCGGCCTGCGGTGGTAGCCACATGGCCTGCTGCGACTCGTGGGAGTACAGGCCCACGAGCATCCAGTCCTTGCCGCCAGCCCGAGTGGCGTCCAAGATAATGGAGGCATTGACCATGCTGCGCTGAATGAGCCTGCCAGAAGCCAAGTACTGAGACATCGTAGTCTTAGAGAATGCCGAACCCGAGCCCGCTCGCAACTGACACTTTGTAATCCACTTCCGTTTGGTCTTGATGCGCTTCGTATCCTGAGGGGCTGCTCTGGCTTGCTCGGCCGCCAGGAACTGGGCGGGCGTCTGCAGGGAGGGGTTGTTCGCCACGGCATTGCACACCTCCATCTTGTATCGAATTGAAACCCTCCGAGCCTTAGTGCTACCCTGCCGATACAGCGGCCGCAAATGCAAAGAATTCGTGGCAGTCCAAAACGCCTCCCCCCTCGATGTTTCGACAGTGCAGGCGACCAGCTCGAGCAACGTGTCGAAGATGACCTTTGCCACGGCAAATCTGGCGGGGTTCCTGCCCTTCTGCTTCATGGCTCCGTAACACGCCAGCATCACCTGTCCAGTCGGCGCCGAAATGCTTCCTTCCACCACACAAGGCTGCAAACCGCTGTGCCAAATGATGGTTCCCTGTGGTGAAGTGCGCCATGCAGCCCGACAGGCGAACTGTGCCAACCACGCCACTGCCGAAGTCCATGGTCAAGGGAATGCCATCACCCGCCGAGCACTTGAGCAGCAACGCATCGATGAAGAAGGCTGTGTGCACGCCGACGTCGTGGTCAAGCGTCACGCGGGCTTTGCCGTTGGCCAAGCCGCAAGCGATAGCGACGCATGCCTCAGCTGTGGCGCTGAACTCCTGGTCATACATCGTCAGGTCCGTGTCGGTGAGGTCACGCTTGCTCTGGAACGCTGCGTGGCGGGCGGACCGCATCGATGCCACCAAATGGTCATCTGGAACGCCAGCGTCAACCATGTACTTGCGCAGCATAGCTTTCCTTCTGCATATCCATTCCCCGTCGAAAGCGCCACCGATCACGAAGTCCAGCACCCTGACCAAGTTGAAGCGGACGCGCCTCGGCTTTGTCAGAGCGCTGTGGTAACATTCCAGATCCACCGAGCGGTCAGCCGTATACTGAAAAACCAACGACCTGCTTGGCGTGTGAAGCAAATCATCTCGCCAGTTCGAAGTGTGCTTTGCAACGTCCATTATGTAAAGCCGAGGTATGTCGCTATCAGGTCCAGTCACGCTGTACAAAGCTTTGGCGAGGCGCTCTCGCGCCCAGAAACTCCCATCACCAGTTTTGGAACATATCTTGACCGAATCGCCCGCCACGCTGAGTTGCCACCTCCCCTGCAAGTGAACTGTCTCACCTGTCCCCAAGTGCTCGAGAACGTCGCATGCCGCCGCATGGCGGAGAACAACCCAGTTACGTTCTGGTTCGAGCGGCATCCTAAGGATGATGCCGCTCGTGTCTGTGTGTTACGCATCCATCTGCTCGACGGATTGCGCCAAAATGGCTATGGCATCCTTCCCATCATCCTTGTCCTCCCCGTCTCCTCCGCTAGACCCCCCCCCCCCCCAGAGCTCACATCGTTCGTCGCCCCGACGGAGGGGTGGGCGCGTGGCCGCTAGGGCTCTCTGGAGAACCCTCATCGCAGTTGGGGGCGGAGAGGAGGAGGGGAGGATGGGAGTACGGGAGGATACGAGGTGATGAGAGGACTAGGGGAGGAGACGAGGCGTGGATTTGGAGAGGAGGCGAGGACTAGGAGAGGAGGGGTGATGATGAAGATGATTTGTTATGTTGGCTCGACCTCTAGCGCTGCGGCGCAGCGCCATCCTCTCGGAGCGCGGGGGCTGGTGTGCCGAGGGACGCCTCGGCGTCGCTTGCACGTCTGGGGAACCACCTAGCCTGGGCAATTGGAGGCGGGACCTCAGTCGCTCTCTGAAACCGCAACCTCTTCTGGTGAAGACTCCTCCTCGTTCAGCTCCTGGGTGTCCTGGTCGGCCTGGAGCTCCTCCCGCAAATCGCGATCCGCGATCTCGGCAAAGACCTCGCGAATCGTGCTGTGCAGCGGCTCACCTGGCTTGACATTCATGCCGCGGGAAACCACCATCAGTAGCTCGCCAATGCAGCGATTGCCGTGCGCCTGCATGTGCTCGGCAGAGGACGGGTCGCAGCTGGAGTACTCGACTTCGAGAATCTTGAAGGTCACGGACTCGTCGAAGTGCTCCTGGACGAGGTGCTCTGCGCCAGGGACGTGGGCACCCGTCAGCGTGGGCACTTGCACCTGGCCGTTGAGGAAGTAGAAGTCCATCTGTTCTTTCATCTCCTTGTTGACGGAGATGGCGCTCCTCGTCACCAACGTACCGTGGCGGCACAAGACCTTCCGTTTCCCCGCGCAGCACTTCTCCTGATCATCGGTGGCGCGCTTGCCCGAGCTCCGCATGACCTGCGAGGGGCGCGACGTGCGCTCGCAAAGGCAGGAATCGAAGCCCGATTGCTTGAGCCAATATGTCTCCAGAGAGTGCCTCGATACAGCTTCTGAGCGTCCCAGAAGGCCTTAAGATGGCCTCGAACTGGGCTCAAGATGGCCCGACCAATAGGTCACCCAAGAATGCTGATATGGCTGGTAGGCCCTCTTGAGGCCATCGCGGGGCCATCTTGGGCCCGTTTGGCGCCTTGTTGGGGCCCTCGTGGGGCCTCGTCGTGCCTTCTCTCGGGCGTGGCGATCACCCTCTTCGGGCAAATGCGGGCACATGAGGCCACCCGCAGATGCCACACAAGTCTTATGAGCCCCCCCACACACCCCAAGAGGGCCTCGCATACCCTTTTGGGGCCCAAGGGGCCTCCAAGGTGCCCCCCCCAGAGGGGCCCCAAACATACGCTGAGCCAATCCATATAATCTGGTTTGGTGTTCTACCCTCCTGGGGCCAGCCTGAGGCTCTCCTGAGGCCCTCTCTGGTAATGTTGGGGCCACCTGTGGGGGGCTCTGGGGCCGCGTTTGCCCCCCTCGCGTGCAACGAACGCCCCCTCACGCTCCAGAAAGCCTCAAGGCGCCCCCGCGAACGCCCAAGCAGCTCCTGGGGTCCAACTGGAAACATCAATGCATTGGGGCAGCTTTGGAACCCAAGAGGGCCCCAAGAGGGTCTCAATAGGGGGCCCAACCATACACCATGCTACAGCATATCATGGATGTCGCTGTTCGGCCCTCCTGAACGCGACGTACCTGCGCATTGGAGGCGCGGCGGAAGTACAGATAACCATCGGTGGGATCATACGGCCCCGATGCGCTGGACATGCCCCTACGCCGTTTCCTGCCCACCAGCTTCAGCCCTTAAGAGGCCCTCCGCGGTTGCCCCACGAACGTCCCCAATAGGTCCCAACGAGGCCCCACCACAAAAAGACAACATGGTCCAGGTGGCAACAGGAATGGGGCCCAACGCAAATTACATGGAGCAACCTAGTGACGTCACACGTTCGTGCTGCCGCGACGCTTGTAGAGGATTCGTGCGCAATGGCGCGGTGGTGGTGATGAGTGCAATGACGATGGTTGGCCACGTGATTGGATGAACGTGCGTAGCTTCTGGTACAATCGAAGATGAGGTCGAACCGGCCTAGACGTATACTGGTGCACGCACTGGGATCCGCGAGCGATGGCACAACAGAGCTGGGCGGCAAGCGACGCGCTCAACTAAAAACTCGTCTGTCGTGGAAAACGAAACTCACATTGCTACACAACTACGCACATGTAGCCTTCGAATCAGATTAGCTAGGGGGCACCCCAGCTGGGAGCTCAGGTGGCGCCGCTGCGATTGGTGCCAAAGGCGCAGCTGGCGACACGGCGGCAGCAGCCGCACCTGAGGGGCCCGCAGACGCTGGCGTGGAGGGCGATGCGGGGCCACTGAAACCGTCGCTGCGCTCCACGACACCACGAAACTGGGACGCTCCGTCTGGGTACTCGAAGGGGTCGGAGGTCTGCGAAAACCCGTGGTTCGAGTCGTGGGCATCGAGGACCTTCTTCAGGTTCTGCGTGAACCCTGAGGGCTCGTCCACCAGCGTCGCCAAGTCCAGCGTGTCATTCTTGATGATCTTCAGGGCCGTCTTCGTCTGCAAAAACTCGGTCGTGTAGCCCAAGCTGATCGCCACGTCGGGGAGGAAGGCGCACCTGACCTTGGTGATGTCGTCGGGGTGCGTCGAGAACCAGCCCCACGTGTCCCAATTGGTGTGGTTGATGTCTTCCAAGGGGCGGCCGACGGCGTTGTACCGACACTTCAGGATGCAGAACAAGGGGCCCTCGTAGCCACGGGCGTCGTAGTCCTTGGGCACGTCCGTGTCATCAGTCACACGAAGGCCGAACTTGCACAACGCTGCGACCTGCTTGTCCGTCATCTGCTCGCCCTGGTAGTTCGTTGGGAAGAAGTCGTCGAGCGTCTCCAAGTCCAGAAGCGATGCGAGGAGCGACTTCCACATCCGCGGCGAGAAGTTCCTGAACTTCTTCACCCTGGGACCGAGCTTGACCCCCACCTGAGTGCTCAGTGCCTGTGTCTTGCGGCGCTCCAAGGCCCGCAAGATCTCCCCATCCCTGATCATCGAAGCAATCACGGGGGCGATCTCTTCGTTGAGATCGAGCTGGGCCGCCACGTACTTCTTGTCTGCCTCCACGCTGTTGCTCAACAAGTTGTCGACTCCAGCCGACACCTGGCGTGTGCGAGGCTTCTTGGCCTTGCGATCGGACATCGCCGCAAAGCACGGCGTGGTGCCAGGAGGGGTATCTATCAATCTACCTGAAGCATAAAGTCAGAACCACAATGGTTACGGACGATGCATGGCAGCCCGATGGTGATGGGGGGGGCGACGGCGGGGCTTCGATTTTCGAACTGGTCAGCGGCCTCCTGGCTCGGAGGGGCAGCCCCCCCCCCCAAGAAGGAGGCCCCAAGCGGGGCCCAAGAGAGCCCAGGAGCGCCCCAAGAGGGGCCCGAAATCAATCTTCAGAAACATGTATCAAGACAGCGGTCCCAACCAAACACTCAGTTCGATATTTGTTGTAATGTGTGGGGCCCTCTCGGGCTCTCACTGGGGCCCGTTAAAACCCTTTTCAGAGCCATCTGGGGCCCTCTAAGGACGTATCGGGGGGTCATGGGGCCATTTTGGGGGGCCTATACTAGCCTCTGGGGGCCCGCACGCACAGCACTGCACACACAAGACTACGGCACCACGAATGTCACACCACGCGCGCGGCACTGCACCGACCGCAAGCCGCGCGCGCAACACCGTACGCAAATCACCTAACGACGACGCATGGAACAACTCAATCCCATCCTCCTCCTACCTTGTTTCCATCCTCCCGTTCTTTCCCTTTGTCCTCCCTCCACCCTCCTCTTATCTCCTCCGTCGCGCGTCTTCCCGCTATCCTTTATCGTTCCTCCCGCTCGTTCCTCCCTGCCCCCCCTTCCCCCATTCGCCCCCCCCTCCCTTCCCCCGCTGCGCTTTTCTGTCCCGCGCGCCCTCCACTCGGGGTGGGCGCGGGGCTGTAGAGGTGCAAAACCCCCCCCCCCCCCCCCCCCAGCCACCAGGAACCGTAGCCTACAGATTTGTGTTTCTCTGAGACGCATATGTAAGAATATTCATTTCTGCTCGCAGTGGCCGTGTCCCAGCGACCATCGTCTGGCGGACGGTTCTGTGGACTACAGTAAGTGGTCAGACTTGCAAGCGCCCTGGCATTTAGCGCAATGCGCGGGCGGGTGGCCCGCAGGAGCTGGAGCCCCCGCAGCAGCGGAGGCGCCGGCCGAGGCGTGCGAGGTCCCTGCTGAAGCGGCAGCGGAGCCGTCGGTGGGCCCTGCTGAAGGCCCCGCAGCAGCGGGGCCGTCAGCGGAGGCGTGCGTGGCCCCTGCTGAAGTGGCAGCGGAGCCGTACGTGGGCTCTTCTGACGGCCCCGCAGCAGCGGGTGCGTCAGCGGAAGCGTGCGCGCCTCTTCCTGAAGTGGCGGCGGCACCGTGCGCGTGCCCTTCTGCAGAGCCCGCAACAGCGGAGGCGTCCGTAGGTCCTGCTGGCGCGCATGGCGCCGACGCAATCGCCGAGGCCGCTTCCGCAGTGGAGGCTGCCCTGAAGGACTCCGCGGCAACAGCAGCTCTCTCAGCAAAGGAGGTTGCCCCTGTCGCTTTCCCCCAACCCGCCCCGCTTGCTGTTCGCGACATAGCGGGACCCGTGCTTCCAGGGGCGGAAGTTGCTGCAGTGACCGCCTGTGAACAGACAGCCGCGACAGCAGGCGCTGCGGCTGCCCCTGCGGGCGCCCCCGCAGCAGCGGGGGCGCCTGCAGGGGCACTTTCAGAACAAGGCCAGAGGTGCCTCGAGAAATTGATGAAGTTGTCGCGCAGTATTCGCGGAAGGCCGGGGGGGGCCGAGAGTGGATAGGGTGTTCTGCTTTCGTAATCTTTGCGCTTCTGCGGAAGGTGCGCGTCTACGTGTGGGAAGGACGGAACAGAGTCGACCTTTGCAAAGCTGTCTTGCCGCCGTGGAAACTAGAGGAGTTAACCCGCGAGCCTGCGGTGGACGCGATCGCGTGTTGCGCCGTCCCCCGAGAATCGGGGCCACCGGACTGGGCCCCCGCGTCGGAGGAGTACCCTTTGTTTCTATGCAATCATTTTATCGCAGGCGTCTCCACCGACTTTGTGGATTTCACGGGAGATGCTTCGACGGTGGGCGGTTTCTATTCGGCTCTCGGTGTGTTCGTCGTGTCCACAGTCGCAGACGGGGACTGCGGTTTGGATTGCATGTTGCGGATGACCCAGGAGGTTTCCACGCGAGAGTCTCGCAGGGAGCTCCGCCAGGACAGTTGCTCTCTCCGACCACCCTGATCCTTCGCTTCCATCTCTGCTACCCCCACATGCTCCCCCCCTCCTTCTCTCCCCATTTTGCCTTCATGCCTCTCCCATCGCGCCCCCCTCTCCCCATCGTGCCCTCCCCACCGAGTCTCCTTGCCCCTCCTCCATGCCCGCCCGCCAGGACATCGCGGACTACATCGTGCAAAGGGTGCGTCTGGCGCGGTTCCTCGACGTGATGGTCCTGACACAAGAAGTCACGCAGGATGACGTCCAGGAGCTTCGTCGCCTGCAGAGCGCCTTAGACGACGAAGAACTTGTCCCGCAGCCTGGCCACGCCGCCCCTCCGAGAGCACAGGGCGTTGCCGCCGCAGCAGCGGCGGCGCCACCTGAGGACTTGGCAGTGGTGGAAGTCGACGCCGAGGCTGTCTGTCAGGAGCTCGTGCAAGCCATCCAATGGTGGACAGGACTGACAGACGCTGCGTGCGCCCTGGACGTAGCTCGGGAGTTGATGCCCGCAGAGCGGGAGGAGCAGCTCTTGAGGTGCAGGAACCGCGGCTGCGAGCGCAAAGCCCCCGCCCAGAACAAGAAGCGCGTGGTGGCCCCGTCGCTCCTGTGCTCGAGGATGGAGATAGCGGGTGCTTTCGACGAGCACATGCGCTCTTTAGGCTGGACGCCTGGAGACCGCTTTCCGCATGGAGGGGCGCGTTCATTCATGGATGCGTGGGACTGGGGTTCCATGCCCCGTCTCCCTCTCAGGAAGCGCACGCACGTTGCGCGGCGCTGGCACGAGGCTTTTCTGTCGTCGAAATACGCCTCCGCAGTAGCGGAGGCTGTTCGGCATCCGCGGGGACACGAGAAGCAGCACGTGCAGGGGCGCCTCCTGAAGTGGAAAGGGCGGAAAAGGATACCACAACAGGGACAGGGTCCAGCTCGAAAATGCCCTTGGCTGCGGCAAGCTCTGTTTGAATGGTAGAGTTCCATCCGGCACAGTGTGGATTGGAAGATGATCAAAAGTGGAATGCGAAGTACCCAAAGAGAACCAGCGAAGATGGCAAGGTTCACGCAAAGCATGCTCCAGACCAAAGCGTTGGAGCTCATGAGCGAGTACGTCGCGCAGCAGCTGCGGATCGGGCAGCGACCCGCCGCCGTGGAGTTGAGGTCGCGCTGGTGGGCCTCCTGGCGCAAGGAATACGGCCTCAGCATGCGGTGCCCGAACAGGAAGTACAAGTGCCCGCTGCCCGTCTTGGAAGAGCGCCTCGAGCGAGGCTGGCTGAACGTGTTTAGGGTGCGCGCCGCGTGCGTGCTACTCAACGAGCAGGATCCCGAGATGGAGAACTTCGACCAGTCGCCTTTCCACCACAATGAAACAGGATCAGCTGGCGTGAGGACCCTCGCAGTAGCGGGGGTCGAAGTGCCACTGGTGGAGTGCCACGGCGCGGCGCGGGAGCGGTGGACGGCCAATTTCATGACAATGAGCGACAAGGATCGACTGCGGAGAGAAGGCCCCCCACCGATGGAGTGCATGTTCAAGGCGGAGGGGGGAGGAGAGAAGTTGAGGCCGCGCCTGCTCGAACACCTTCGGCGCCGAGGGTTCGGCAGATGGGTGTCGGCGACCACCAGCACCAAGGGGTCTTACCGGACACCGTGCGTGCTCGCGTACCTGGACCGCCACCTCCCTCATCTGCCAGAGCCTCCGCAGCAGCGGGAGTGGAGAATTATGATGGCGGATGATCATGGCCCTCACTTGTCCCCGCTTGTGAGTAAGCTATGTTGGTCTCGAGGGTACGTGTTCATCCCGCACGGGGGCGGCGTGACCCCAATCCTCCAAACTGTGGACACACATCTGAATCAACACGCCAAGCGCGAGTACATGAAGAGAGAAGGAGCCGCGCTGCTGAGAGCCATGAGGCTGGGCCAGTGCGTCCCACAGCTGGACAAGTTAGAATGCATTGACTTGATGGTGGAAGTGATGTCCCAAATGAGTCTTCACTTGGCTGCGGCAGACGGGTACTGGGAAACTGGTTTCAAGGCAAATCTGTGGGATGCGGACTTGGACGCGCGCATATGCAAGGAGGCAGGCCATTTCTGGAGAAAGTTGGGGATGCGTGAGAAGGTCGCCGCCGCAGTAGCGGAGGTCGAAGAAGAGGTGCAGGCGGGGCGCTTGAGATGGACTTACAAAGACATCATGCGATTGGTCCTCCCGCACCCTCGACGCGGCCACTGCGACGACGTGTTCGCAAACCTTGGAGACGACGCGGCTCTGGACGAGGGCGACAAGATTTGGCATGGCATGGAGGGGGCGGAAGACGCAGCCGAGGGTCTCCGCAGCAGCGGGGGCACTGAGGGTGGCAATTCCGTCGACGCCCTCGAAGGAGATGAAGATGATGGGAGCGAGGACGACGACGGGTGGAGCGCCGCTGGCGAGTTTGACTACGAATGGGCCAATCAAAGTCTCACCGCAGCAGCGGCGGGGGAGAGCGCGCTGGAGGCACCGCCTGGCCTGTCGACGTCTCGTGGAAACTGCGGAGCAGACGTCTGAATTGATGAGAACGCATTCGTCGATCGCTGAGGAGTTGCGCAGCTGGGGCGACATCGCGGGGGCCACGTTCATGGAGACGCAATTACGGAAAGAACGGAGGCGAGTGCGTGAAGTGTCGAAGGAGATCGGGGTTCAGCGGGCCCTCGCAGCATACGAGGACGCCCGCGAGGCGACGCTCAGAAACGAGAAACGACAGCGGGATGTCGAGGCGCGGCGCAGAGAAGAGCTAACCCGCCTGGGGGGACGTAAAGAACGCGCGCAAGCTGCTGAGGACACAGCAAGCCAAACTCTTAGACGCAGAGGCAGCCATAGATATCAGAAACGACGAGCGATGAAGCAACCCGCCTGGGGGACGACGTAAAGTGCTGAGGACACAGCAAGCCAAACTCTTAGACGCAGAGGCAGCCATAGATATCAAACACAGGATGAAGCTCGGGTTATCCGAGCGGGCGCGGGCCTTCGCAGCTGCGGAGGCGCGGCGGGTCGAACGTCGAGGTGCGACGCGCTGAATCGCCTTGCGATTTTGGGTTCTGGGCTTTCTGCAGCTCAGCGGTCAGATTTTGACTGGTTTCGGCGGGAATGGGACGCCGCTGGCATGGAGGACTTCGGTGGAAAGTGGCCGGAGACGTTTGCCACATGGTTGCAGAACGTCATAGACGAGTACTTGGGGGGCAACCCGAGAGCTTTCAGCATGTTTGTGCACAGTGAGACGCGACGCCGTCTGTCTGGCTCCCTGGCGCTTGCGCTCCCTGCAGCTGGGGGCCTCTGAGAGGCGCGGCCCGCCGCGGCAGCGGCGAGGCGCGGGGTGTGAGTTCGGGCAGCAGCCACTGCTCTTCCACCTGCCTGCGACTGAGGTGCCGCGTGCGCGCGCGGACGCAGCGCAGGCCCTGCGCAGAAGAAACAGGGAGGAGGGGGGGCGGGGGAGGAGGTGAGAGGAGGGGGAGAGCAGGCAGGGGGAGAAAACCACGCGGGTGTCGATCACTCCGCCCCTCCTCCTGCTCTCCCCCCTCCTTCTCCCTGATCTCTCCTGGTCATTATATCATTCCTCTCTCTATCCCTCTCTCTCTCTCTCTCTCTCGTTGTCGTCGTCCGTCTCTCTCTCTCTCTCTCTCTCTCTCTCTCTCTCTCTCTCTCTCTCTCTCTATCTCTCTCTCTCTCTCTCTCTCTCTCTTCCTCTCTCACTATCTCTCTGTCTCTCCCTCTCTCTCTCCCTCTCTCTCTGCCCGCCCTTTCCTTCCCGATCCGCCCCGTCTTCCTCCTCTTCGCCCCGCCCCCCTCCTTCCACCGCCGTTTCGGCCCCAGGAGTTCGGCTCTGACGGCCGCCCCCCCTGCAACGCGGGGGCAGGGAGCGATGGCCGCGGCCACCAGCAGCAGCAGCAGCCCATTGGGCCCCGCAGCAGCGGGGCCTCGGGGCCGACTGTCGGCAGCGTTTACAGCGAAATCTGGGAAGGTTTGGCGACCTGCGGGTGGTCAGGCAGAACCCTGGAAGGGTCCTTGGGCCCTTGTGCCAGAGGGCGCCCCCGCAGCAGCGGGGGCTGCGCCGCCTGGCGTTTCAAGCTCAGCAGCGGCGGCGCGATCAGAAGTTTCTACGATGCGCACCCGCCCAGGCGACTCCGTGGTGGATCCGAGCGATGACGAAGAGCCTCAGGAATTTAGGGGCTGCAAGCCGCCCGACGACGTCGAGCGGCGCAACTGCGTTCTTCGCGACACCGTTCCGCGCGAGATCTTCTGCGAAAGAAGAGCGGCCGACGTGAACAGGCCGCGGGACGACAACGTGGGCAACCTTTCCGTCCTGTTCGGGAACTGGGGCCCCATGCCGAGCGAGACCAACCACGCGGACCAGCGGCGGAGACTTGAGTTGCAGCTGCGGCATTGCCCTGCTCTCGTGGCGTGCTTTGCGGAATGTGAGGAGCAGATGGAGTCAATCCTACAGCGGCCAGGGAGACCACCGCCGCTGCAGGCGGACGCCCCCGCAGCAGCGGGGGCGTCAGCAGCGGAGGGCCAAAGCAGCAGCAGCGGTGGGCCTTTTGTCGCCCCCGCAGCAGCGATGGCGACAGCAAGAGGAAGTCGCGCTGCGAGTGTTGGCGATTGCCAACAGCTCCAGAATCGACCAGAGTACGAATACTTGACCCTGCGCGGGCGTGAGGACAAGTCCTTGTGCATCGCTGCGCGCGCAAATCTGTGTTACGCAATGCGGCTGCTCCACTGGGAAAGGAGTGTCGACGGCCACTACAAAACAGCAAAAGGGCGCAAGATGGAAGCGTTCTCGAGGACCATGGTGGTTGAGACCTACTTCGATCAAACCTACGCCCACTTCGGCTCGAAAGTGCGGGTGTGCGCGGTGCACCTCCACCGCGACACGGCGAAAAAATCCAAAGGCTTCAACGAGGCTCACAAGACGTGGTGGCGGAGGTTGGCCACCATCTTGCAGGACAACAGCGTTGACATCCTTTGTGGGGATTTCAACATGGCGCTCACACAGACGCTGCCGAGTCTCCGGGGTCTAGGCGTGCGATTGGAGACGGCAGCAGCGTACTTCTGGCGCGGATTGGACGGCACTCCGTGCTTGGACAGCTGCGGCATCTTCGTTCTCAACAGGCCTGGCGAGTACACCCTGTGCTGGCCGCTGAGCGCCGTGCACGACAGAGACGAGACGGGGTTGCTCTTCGCACGCAAGTCGGTGATCGGTGAGATCGGGCACCGTAACAGAAGCAAGGCAGAGGCCCCCGCAGCAGCGGGGGCCTCCACCAGCCCATCATCGGAGCCGACGTACTGGCACCACAGCCAGAACGGAGGCCCTGGGATGCCTTACTCTTGCTACTACCCGAAAAAAGACGCCCGCGAGCACCTCCAGGATTTACTGACTCAGTCAGAGGAATGCCAACGCAAGATCCAAGAGAAGGAGCGTGAGAAACTGAGGCGCGCCGAGGCTGAGGCTAGAGGGGACCGCCGCTTCTCTAGCAATCGCGAGGTGACCCTCTTCCGCGCGTTGCAGAAGACGTTCCCGCCAGAGACCGTGGATGTGGAGGGGCGCTGGCACGGCGGCGCCCGCTACCCTCTCCTGTTCCAAATGCGCATGGCCAGCGTGCGTTCGCAGGGGAGGAAGCAGGAGAGAGCCACAGAGAAGAAGGACAGGCGCGCCCAGAAACAGCTGGCAGCTGCGCTCAGGGCGCCGCTGCCGCCCGAGCAGCACGGACCCGAACGCCAGGCACCAGAGCAGCGCAGCGAGAGGGACGAGCAAGACGAGCGCGCCCAACAGGCGTGGCGCCCACCAAGATGGGCAGACGAAAACGCGGACGACGGCCGCGACAGGCCCGCGGCTGGCGATGGAAGGTCGCGGCGGGGGGTTGAAAGGGGGAGGGGGGGAGAGGGAGGGTGGAGCACGGGGAGGGCAGGAGGGAGGAGAGGGAATGAGGAATAGGCTGAGCAGGACGAGGGATGACATAAGGAAATGAGTGTCGGGAAGGGGCGGGAGTTGACAGGGAGGGGATAATTATAGAAATAATTACTTATCACCCCCAAGGTGGCAGCCGACCCCGCAGTGTCCATCTCCAGGGCCTGCGCCGCTGGAGCAGCGAGGGCAGCGCGGCGCCGCCAGCTACATCTCGGACGCGATCGCTGCCCTCGGCCACGAGCCGCCAGAGCCCCCGCAGCAGCGGAGGCCACAGACGCCACGGCAGCAACCAACAGACGGGGAGTGGCGCAGGGATGAGTGGTGGCGCACCAAGGAGGGCGAGGAGCGCGAGTGGCAACAGCCGAGCGGCGAGGCTTCCTCGCTGCAGGACCGCATGGTCGACTCCGCCTGGCGCGACATGCAAGTTGCATTCGGCAGCGACCAACGCCCCAGTGACTGGTGGAGCAGCCACAGTGGGTGGAGTAGCGGCCAGGGGCACTGGGAGGCCACGAATTGGAGGTGGGTCGAACACCCCCCCGAGACCAATCCCTGGGAAAAACTTAGCTGAACCATCGCACAGGAGCCGCCCCTCCGCAGCAGCGGAGGGAGGCCTCATCGGCCGAACGTCGACCCTCCGCAGCAGCGGAGGCCTTGCCAATGCATCGTGAGCGGCGGCGACTCGCGCGCGCCGCCGTGCTCGGCGACCGCTGCCCGAGCGGAGAAGGAAAAAGAAACGGTGCTTTCATCGGTGCTGTCGTTGCCTCCTCTCCTTCATCGTTTTCTTCTCCCTCCCCCTCCAATCCCCCATCCCGCCATCACATTTTATCGCCTCCAATCGTATCGGGAGCTCCCGTGGCAGAAGAGCACCCAGAACGAGGTCCTCCGTGACAGAGGGGGGGCATCTTAGACCCCCTCTGTGACAGAGGGGGGGCATCTTAGACCTCCTCTGTGACAGAGGGGGGGGCAAAAAAACACATGATCACTTTCACGCGGCTTCTGGATTAGGCGAAAGTGGGGGCCCCTGTCGGTCGGGGCCCCGGGGACCTTTGGAGGCCCTAGTCGAGTCGTCGTGGCCGTGGCCGTGGCCATCGTCGACGTTGGCTCCAGCGAGAAGGGCCCTGCTTGCATCAGAGGGGGGGGAGAAGCAGGAACGTCTAGGAAACGTTCAGGAACCGCGGCCATCCTCGATGCCCTCGACGCCGCCGACGCCGACGGCGGCGGCGACGGCGAGGAGGCTGGGGCGGCGACGACGTCGGTGGCGACGATGGCGGTGACGGCGGCAGCGACGATTTCGCGTCTGCCGTTGGGTGCTGCCCCAGACACTGCGGTGTCTAGGTATTTCCTCGGGGCCCCCGGAAGTCTCAACCCTTTCCCCAAGGCCGCTTTAGTATCCCGAGTCGTTGTTTTGCCGGTCCTGGGCGAGGGCCTGGCCGGTGCCGATGACGGCTATCAAGCTCCCGTCGTGATGGACGCGTGGACTGCCCCCGGGCGGGGCTAGGACAGGCATAAATGGTTCGAACGTTGTGGACCGCGTCGCCGATACATCTTCCAGAGATGCCAGATTTAAGAGATCTCCGATTTCGTCCCTGTCCCAGACATGCGATTTCCCCGATGTTTTCAATGCGCGGTCCCCAGAAGTCTCGACCCTTTCCCTGGGACCAGTTTTCCATCCCCGGTCGTTTTTGACGGTCCAGGGGCCCGGCGAGGGCCCCTGGAGGCCCAAAACGACCAAGAACCTCATGTCGTGATTTTGCTCACGACGCGAGCGTGTCTGCTCTGTTGCATCATCGGGGGACCTCGCCTGTCCCAAAAATTCGTGTCTTTCTGGGGGCCCGACGCGTACTCGATGCGGTCCCGGACTCGACGCGGATTTGGCGTGGATTCGACGCGGATTCGACACGGATTCGACACGGATCCGACGCGTCCGACATGGATTCGACACGGATTCGACGCGGACAGGGCCGCGACGGGACAGATTCAGGAGGAAAAGAAACACACAGACACAATTGATCTTCGATTCCCCAGAAAATATGGGAAAATATGGGAAGTGGGGGGGAAGACAGAAACCTAGAAAAAATGAGGAAATATGGGGAATCTTTTTATTTGTGTCTATTTATTTGTGTGTCCTGGGGCCCCTTCACAGACGAGGCCCCCCGAGGATGCCACATGATGCCGTGATTTTGCCCACGACGCGAGCGTGTCCGGGGCTCACGGCCTCGCCCCGTGCCCCCCGCGCCCCGAGCGGCGCGGTGGCCTCCCGCGGCGGCCCCCGCTGCGGGGCGCCGCTGGCTGCCGCCGCTCGTGGCCGGCGCGCCGCCGCCCCTGCAGTGCAGGAGGAGGAGGAGGAGGAGGAGGAGGAGGAGGAGGAGGAGGAGGAGGAGGAGGAGGAGGAGGAGGAGGAGGAGGGGGAGGGGGAGGGGGAGGAGGATGAGGAGGAGGAGGAGGAGGATGAGGCCGGGCCTGTGCCTCTGCAGGGGGGATGGTCAAAGATAGTCAGCAGCACAGTCTGGGTACTGCGCCCGACGGGGAAGCACCTGCCTCTCTCAGGTGCGCGCTTTGCCAGCAACTGTTGCGCATATATGCCCGCAGTTACATTTTTTGTACGCGCTTTTGGAGCCTTTGGCGGCCTGGGATGCCGGCCACGAAGGCACGAAGGCGGGCCACTCTTGGTTTCGGGAGAGAGAGAGAGAGAGAGAGAGAGAGAGAGAAAAAAAAAAAAAAAAAAAAAAGCAAAACAAAAAAAATGGTCTGGGTACTATTTGTTTAACATATGTTTGGGACACCTTTTGGATATTTGTTTGGGTCTTTGTTGTTGTTCCTTGAAGCTCCCCCTCTGTGGGGGGACACGCCCGACTCGGCCCCAGGAGGCCATCGACCAGCTCGCCGCGGTGGGTGGCTCCTTCCTCCCGCGCTCGCCGAGGAAGGCCTCCTCCGGCAGGGGGACGGGGCGCGCCGCGCGGCGGCCTCTGCGCTTTCGGCCACGCGGCGAGGGTCGGAGGAGAGGACACGGCAAGTACCTCTGCCGCCTGCTGCCGCCTATACCTCCGCCTCGTTTTCCCCGCGTTGGGGGCCTCCGGGGGGGGCCGTCCCAGACCTCCTCGCGTCGTGAAAAAATCACGACGGGAGGTTTTTCGCTATTCTCGGCCTCCGGGGGCCCTCGCCGGGTCTCGGGGCCGTCAAAAAACGATTCAGGACGAAAAACCGGTCCCGGGGAATGGGTCGGGACCTCTGGGGGTCGCGTCATGAAAAAATCATGGCTTCGGGGGTCTGGGGTGGTCGCCACGGCTGTATTGGCCTCGGACTTCTGGTCGGAACGCACCCCGGGAGAGGTCCTCGGAGTAGCGGCATCGGTGCCCTTCTGCTTTCCCCAGAGAGGAGGGAGAGGGCAGCCACGCCCCTTGCCTCGCGTTCCCCGTTTGGGGGCCTCTGGGGGTCGCCACGGCTGGGTTCGCCTCGGAGTTCTGGTCGGAACGCACCCCGGGAGAGGTCCTCGGAGCAGCGGCATCGGTGCCCTTTGGTTGCCCCAGAGAGGAGGGAGAGGGCAGCCACGCCCCTTGCCTCGTTTTCCCCGTTTGGGGGCCTCCGGGGGTCGCCACGGCTGGGTTCGCCTCGGAGTTCTGGTCGGAACGCACCCCGGGAGAGGTCCTCGGAGCAGCGGCATCGGTGCCCTTTGGTTGCCCCAGAGGAGGGAGAGGGCACCCACGCCCCTTGCCTCGTTTTCCCCGTTTGGGGGCCTCCGGGGGTCGCCACGGCTGGGTTCGCCTCGGAGTTCTGGTCGGAACGCACCCCGGGAGAGGTCCGGGGAGTAGCGGCATCGGTGCCTTGTGCTTTCCCCAGAGAGGGGCCGCAGGCCAGGCTGCGGCACTCCTTGACGAGCGCGCCCGCCGCGCCCAAGCTCTCCGACAGGGCGCGGGGCCCAGGCCCGCCTCGCGTCGCGGTCGGACGGCCATGTTCGGCCCTTGGGGGGCCCTCACCGGGCCCCGGGGCGGTCCCAACAACAAACGACTCGGGACGGGGAACGGGCCCCGAGGACATCGGAGGCGGCCAAGAGGGAGGGGGGTGGGGACTAGGGGGGGTGGATAAAATGGCGGGGGCCATGATACCTCCCCAGGTTTCATGACCTCTCTTCTTGTCTCGATGCGTTCCCTGGCCCACCGCTGGGCCGCGCACATGCCGCTGGCCATGATGTGCGCCCCCCCCTCTCTTGGACGCCCCCCTCTTGGCCTACCCCGAGGAAAGTCGGCCACGCTCAGAGGGAGGGTTGTGGGCGAGGGGGGAGGGCCTCTCAGATTCTTAGAAGGCGTATAAATGTGGGGCCGGCGCCCTCGAAGAAGGCTTCTCAGAAGGCTGCTTCTGAGAAGGTTTTCTTAGAAGGCGTAGAGAAGGAGGCTGCCTCTTAGGAGGCGCGGGCCTCGTCTGTGGATGTGAGGCCGGCGCCTTCGAAGAGGCAGCCTCTTGGGCGCCGCGTAATGGGGGGGTCATGAATGGGGGGGTGGCGAGCGTGGTCCGAAAAGGTACCCAAACGGTACCTAAACGAGCCCCCTGGGGCTCTGGAGGGGCCCGAAAGGGGCACGAAAGGGGACCTTTTCTGACCCCCCATTTGTGACCCCCCCATTAAGCCACGCCCAAGCCTCCTCCTGAGAAGCCTTCCCCTCTCCCCCTGCCCCCCTCCCGCGCTCGCCGAGAAAGGCGCCCTCCGGCGGCCGGCGGCAGCAGCAGCCTCTGCGCGCCATTTGGTCCTGAGGGTTCTTTCCGTTTTCGGGCCCTCGGGGTCCTCACGGGCCCCGGGAGCGTCAGGAAACGACTCAGGATGAAGAGCTGGTCCTGGGGGGAGGCCCCAGGGTCCAGAACCCGTTTCCTTCAGGACCCGCTTCCCCTATGCTAATCTTCTTGCCTCTCCTCGCAGCTCCCTTCGCCGCCGCCGCCCCAGACACGGCGGCAGGCTGTTGGCCGTGTCCAGCCCCCGTGAAGAAACGATCCGGGCCAAATAGATCGGACAGACAAAAGCAATTGGGACACTTGTCGAGATTTCCGGGGGCGCGCGTTGGAACCAAGTACACCGGATGTCTAGGCTCGTCGCCGTCGCCGCCGCGGCTGTCGCCGTCGTCGTGGTGGTTGCCGCCGCTGCCGCTGCCGCTCCGCGGCCGCCGTCGTCGCCTTCGTCGTCGTCGTCGTCGTCATCGTCGTCGTCGTCGTTGCTTTTGTCATCCTCGTCATCGTTGTCGCCCTGCTGCTGCTCCTCTTCGCTCCTGCCACGGGGGGAGCCCGCGGGAGCAGGCAGGCATTAGAGGACGTAGGAGGGAGTGGGGGAGCGAGGAGAGGAAGAGGACAGAGGAGATGCGTTGGAGGCGGGCGGGCGGGGGCGGCGAAGGGGGGAAGGTCTTGGGGAGTCTACGATGTTCTATTGCGGATGGGGTGCACGACGCTCTCGCTTTAGCGCCGCGTGTTTCCGTTTTAAAAGCTTGCGAGCATCTCACGGACTGGGGGACCTCTTCGACCTGTGGCTCTCGCCCTAGCGTCGCGCGTTTTCGTTTGTGACGCCCGCAAGAGTTTCACGGACGGATGCGGGGCCGGCGGTTTGCAAAGTGTGGTTCTCGCTGTAGCGCCGCGAACCTTCGTTCTACGCTTGCTCGAGAGCTTCACATTCGGAGGGCGACCCTTGTTTCGACTAGACGTAAGAGTGACCTTTCGCCAGAGTGACCTTTGGCGCGGGCACGGGTGGGTCCCCAGATGGCTGAAAACGAAGCAGGAGCAGCGGCTTGCGCGCCCAGGTTTGGCCCCCACGCGGCCCCCGAAAAGCCGCGCACCAAAGGTCACTCTTACCCAGGGTCACTCTTGCGTGTAGCCGATCGTCCACGACTGGAGGACGGTGTTGGATCAAATTGTGGGTCTCGCCCTAGCGCTGCTCACAATCATTTGGAAGTTGGCACGGGTTGAGTGGGCTCGTGCTCTGGCACGAAGTAGGACAGTCACGTCCACTCGCGGGGCTGAAGTTCCAGGACAGGCTTTCTGGCACGATGCAGGATCGTCAGGACGCAACCAAAAAGTTGTTACTTGGCGTTGAAGTCCAAGGATTGGTGGTCTGGCACGCTTGCGGATTCTCAGACGGTTGTCTTCTAACGGGGCATTTCCAGCAATGAAGACAAATTTGTGTATGGGGCCCATGGAGGAGGGAATTTGGAGGGAGGGTTTAGGGCAACATCGTTGATGCGTCTTGAGTTTACACTGGTCCTCCTCCTCCTCCTCATCCTCCTCGGTCCCTGCGCCGTGTCCTGAGGCGATCCGCAAAGCTCAGCCCCGCTGTAACAGCAACTGGTGGTGGAAGTCTCCCCTGCGAGAGTGGATTCTTGCTTCAACGTGTCAGGCAGCCGAGTGCTTGGAAACTCTGACAAAAGGAGCACGCTTCTCGTTCGAGGTTTCAGGCACGCGTATAGGGAACGAGTAGGAAAAACGCTTCTCGGGACACGCTGCGGCCTCGAGCAACCCGCTGCGGGAGTGCCTGCCGAGGACCTGCGGAGACGCTTCACGGAGAAATTTGGGGACGCGCTCATTGGGAACGAGTGCAGCAGCAGCAGCAGCAGCAGCAGCAGCTCCCACGGTGCCCCGACAGGGGAGCGCGCGGCAGGCGCCGGTGCACACGTCGGCGGGGCCGTCGCCCCCCTCGGAGCCCCAGAGGTGGGTCTCTGCCCGGACCTGCTGCGGGACTCCGCGAGCTTGCCCTGCCTTGCCTCCGCGTCTCGCCCCCCCCCCCTCCCCTGCCTACCCACCTCGTCATCGTCCCCCCCCCCCCTCTCCTCCTTTCGGATGCAACTCCTGGGAGGTGAAAAATTCTGACTTTGCCCTGGTCCGAAATCCGGCTGAATCCCGCTGAATCCGGCTTAATCCCGCTTGATCCCGCTCAATCCGGCTCAATCCTGCCCAGTCCGAGGCCCATTCCGGCGTAACAGCTCCCAACTGGGGCTCAATCCTTTTTTATTTTTCCGACGAGGAACTCCCAACGATGAACTCCCAGTAGCTGCCTCCTCCCCTCCTCCCCAGCGCTCCCCCCCCCCTCCTCCTCCCCTCCTCCCCCCTCGACGCTGCGCTCCTCCCCCCCCTCCTCCCCCTCCTCCCCCCCTCCTCCTCCCCTCCTCCTCCCCTCCTCCCCCCCCCCTCCCCTCGACGCTGCGCGCTGCCGCCCGCGCGCTGCCGCCCACGACGGCGCCAGGCCTCGGCGGCCTCCGCCGCCGCGCACGCCCGGCGGCCCGCGGAGCGCGTGCGGGCGGCCGGCTCTCTCTGCGCGCGCGCGATGCGGAGAGTCTCCGCCTCGGGGGGGAGCGGGTGCTTTCAGGAGGCAGCGGCTCCGTCCAGGAGGGGAAGAAACACAGACACAACTCATCGTCGATCCCCAGGAAAAAAACGTGGGAGAATATGGGCAGCGGGAGGGGGAAGACAGAGACCCCAAAAATCCAGGGAAATATAGGGGAATCCTTTGATTTGTGTGTTTTTATTTGTGTGTCACAGGGCCCCTTCAACGAGGAACGGGTCCCGAGGAGAGTCGGCCACGCGCAGAGGGGGGGGTAGAGGGCGAGGGGGGAGCGCTTTTCAGAAGGAGTCTGCTTCTTAAAAGGCGCGGGCCTTGTCTGTAGATGTGAGGCCGGCGCCTTCGAAGAATCAGCCTCCTCCTGAGAAGCCTTCCCCCCTCCCCCTGCCCCCCTCCCGCGCTCGCCGAGAAAGGCGTCCTCCGGCGGCCAGCGGCAGCATCCTTTGCGCGCCATTGGGGAAGTTGGTCCTGAGGTTTTTCTCCGTTTTCGGGCACTCGGGGTCCTCAAAGGCCCCGGGAGTGTCAGGAAGCGACTCAGGACGAAGAGTTAAGTCCAGGACCCTTTTTCCTGAGAGCCCGCTTCCCCCATGGTAAAGAGAGTCTGAGGAGGAGAAGGTACCCATTCGGAGCCCCGAATCATCGGGTCTGGAGGCAGTTATGGGTAGCTCCTGGTTCGTGCCTTCGGGGCCCAAGCCGGAGTTTCTCCAGGGCCCAAACCAGAGCTTCCCCGGACCAGGGTTATTATCCTGGTCAACTCGGGCGTCCGACCCGTACATCGAGCAACAAACAACTGCAACACACAATACGTAAGCCTTCGGAGAGTCGCGCAGGTTTCTCGGATGTGGGCTGGGCTCCCCTGGCGGCGCCTCCTCTGGCGCCGCCCTCGGCGCGCTCCGAGCGGGGTCCAGCGCCGATCCAAGAAATCCGCACGGACCTCTGAGAAATTGTGTTTGTGCTGTTGTCTTCCTCTAGAGGAGCAAGGGTACCCATGCTGTTACCCTTGCCTCGTTCTCGCCTTTTGGGGCCTCCTGGGAGGCCATCGTTCGTCGCCACCGCTGGATTCGCCTCGAAGTCCTGGTCAGAGCGCACCCCGAGAGAGGTCTTGGGAGTAGGGGTACTGGTATTTGCTGTTTTCCCCAAAGAGAGAGAGAGAGAGAGAGAGAGAGAGAGAGAGAGAGAGCAGCGGTGGATGGTTTCTCCTTAGGCGACCCCTCCTCCTCCTCCTCCTCCTCCTCCTCCTCCTCCTCATCCTCATCCTCATCCTCATCCTCATCCTCATCCTCATCCTCATCCTCATCCCTCCTCCATCCCCTCCTCGCCCTCCCCCTCCTCCACCTCCTCATCCTCCTCCTCATGCTCATCCTCATCTTATCCTGATCCCTCCTCCCTCCTCCTCGTCCTCCTCCTCCTCCTCCTCCTCGTCCTCCACCACCCCCTCCCCTCCCCCTCCCCTCCCCCTCCCCCCCTCCTCCTCCTCCTCCTCCTCCTCCTCCTCCTCCTCCTCCTCGTCCTCCTCCTCCTCCCTTTTCTCCTCCTCCTTTTCCTGCTCCTCCTCCATCTCCTCCTCCTCTTCCTCCTCCTCCTCCTCCTCCTCCTCCATTTTCTCCTCCTCTTCCTCCTCCTGCTCCTCCTCCTCCTCCCCCTCCTCCTCTTCCTCCTCCTCTTCCTCCTCATCCTCCTCATTCCCCTCGGGTCGCCTACGGCCGCGGGGGAAACCGTGCAAGCAGCGGCGGGGAGAAGGCGAGGGGAGGTCGACGGGACGAGAGGGGGACGACTAGTCACGGCCCGAGCTGCGGCCCCCCGAGCTGCACGCTCGCGCCGCTTGCGCGAGCGCACGCGGGCGCGTGACGCAGAGGGGAGCGGCGGGGAGCGGGCGAGGAGCGGGAGGTCTTGGCCGCGTGCGGCCTCGGGGCTCGAGGCACGGATCTCGGCGCCTCTGCTCTGCTGGCCGTCTTGGGGCCTCCGGGAGGCGCCTCGTCGCCACGGCCGGGTCCGCCTCGGCATTCTGGTCGGGGTTCGCTCCGGGACGGGGCCTGCACCGCCCGCCAGACCACCCCAACCCGACCCGAAGGCCCCGCTTTGCCCTCCATTTCCAGTGGGGGGGGGGGTCGGGGCACATTGAAAACGCACGTGTGGAACCCGCACTCCCCCCCCCAACCCGAAATGAGGGGGTATTCGGGTTGGGTCGGGGTGGTCTGGTAGTCGAAAGCGTGTACATTTGGTTCTCGTCCCTCCTCGCTTCCTCTCGGCCTTCCTTCTTCTCCCAGACGCCTTCTTTCCCGGCGCCCGGCGCGCGTTTCCCCAGTGCGGCCCTGGAGCTCCCGGGCGTATCCATGAATTCGGGGCTCGATTGGCACTTTGTTACGTTGCCGTCCTGTCCCGCTGGTTCGTCGGATGTGCCACTGTGCATCGCCGAGTCGAGTGGCTCGACTCTGGAGGCAAGCACACTCAGCAGCAGGCCCATCCAGAATTACTCTTTTTGTTCTCTAGCTCTCTCTCTCTCTCTCGCTCTTTCTATGTGTATATATATATATATGTAACAGTATATATTATATGCGGAAACGATTATCCTATCTCCCCCGAAGACGCCTTCGGAGCATCCCGGTCCCCTCTGCGATGTTCTGACAGGATGTCATTACTTGTTTTCTGTTGTGTTTACTTTTTTGCTGCAATTCGATTCTTGTCGGTGTTCAAACATGTTGTTCCCGCTGCAGCATGGACCTCATTTTCGGATCGGCGTTGTGCTCCCGCCGTTCAGAATGGCGGTCTCGCCGCAGCGCAGGCCACTGTTCTGGATCCGAGGCCTGTTGCATCGTTGTCGCCCCTCTCATTTCCCCTTCTCCTTCCCATGGTCCTCCTGCTGCTCCCGCTCCTTTCACTCCGGCTCCTGCTGCTGCCGTCCGTTCTCGTCCTCATCCTTCCTCATCCTTCACTTTTTCCTCACGATGCCCATCCCCTGTCCGTCGGTGCGCGCGCCGTCGGGCCCGCTTCCTCCCGTAAGGGGAGACCAGGGATGCTGGTTGCTTGCACTGGCGTCCCGCCTGCGTGCGGCGTGCACCGTGCAGCTCCTGGATCCATGCCTCCATCATGACTCCTCCTCCTTCTTCTCCCTCTCCTCCTCCCTCCTCCCTCTCCTCCTCCTCGCTCCTCCTCCTTCTCCTCCTACTCCTACTCCTACTCCTACTCCTACGCCTACTCCTCCATCCTCCCCCTCCCCCTCCTCCGACGCACGCAGGTCTCACATTCCCATTGCGCATCACACAATGGGGTCTTGCTTGGAGTCCCAGGAACGGTATGACACGCGTCAGCGGACAGAGAAAGGGCCAGCGCAACGGGAACGGATGGGAGGGAGGGGTAGGACGTCAGATGTTGCGCGAGCGTACATAGCTTGCCCTCGCCCCTCTCATCCTCCCTCCTTCTCCTCCTCCTCCTTCCCCCAGGCGGCCAGGCAGAACAGGAACGTCGTGACGAGCTACCGCTGGACCCAGGCGCGGGTGGGGTCGCTGTCGTCTTCGCCGCCGCCGCCTGGAGGAGGTGGAGGAGGAGGAGACACCGACATTCAGCAGCCAGAGGGAAGGAGAAAGAGAGAGAGAGAGAGAAAGAAAACAAGAGAGAGAGAGAGGGAAAGAGAAAGAGAGAAAGAGGCAGAGACAGAAAAAGAGAGAGAGTAAGACAGAGAGAACCCCGAGAACCGACGGCGTGGAACTAATTCTTACATCGCTCAAAATCACGACCAGAGTCCTAAGCCCCGTATATTTGATCCGTAGCCAGATCGACCTGTGAGGGTCTGGGGCCCGAAATTTGGCGAACACGCCCGCTTCGACAAAAATGAGAGGCCATGGTCTCAGGGAAGATAGAGCTGAGAAAGACACAGAGAAAGAGAGAGAGAGACAAAGGAACAACCTATATATGTATATATATATAATACACAGAGAGGGAGAGATAACGGCAAACAACAAAGAAAGGAAACAAGAGAGCAGCCGGGCAGCGCAGCAGGACTCGCGCGCTCGCGCCGCCCGCCCGCCGCCGCGTGCGCGCGCGCCCCGCCGCCCCGCCGCGGTGGCGCAGACGGGTCTGCACCCCGCCCGTGGGCTGCCCTCCGCCCGCCCTGGGCCTCGTCGCCACGGCTGGAGTCGACGGGGGGAGATCGGGTAGCCGCTACCGATAACGGGTGGCATGCGCGCGCACTGCGCCGTTACCGATATTAGCGCGCACGCTAAAGATTTCGATCCTTACCGATTCGATTTTGCCGTTACCCATTTTGTTGGGTAGCGGATGATCTGGGCAGGGCCCGCAGGGCGCTACGGCGCCGCGGGGCGTCACGGCGTCACGGTCCCTGGTCAGTACTCTAGGCGGCGGCTTCGGGGCTCAGTGCAAGCGGGGGTCCGTCGGAGCCCCAGATCTGGCGCGCAGCGCGGCCAGCTCCACGGAGGCCAGCAGCCGCTGCAGGGAGCGGAGTGCGTGCAGCCGCACTTGCCACGCAGCGCAGCGCGCTCGCGCTCGGGCAAGCAGGCGCGCGCGGCGTCGCCCGCCCGCCGGTCGCCGGTCTCGTTCTCGGCGTGGCCCTCGGGCGCAGTCCAGCGGCCCGCCGCAGCGGCCGCTTCGAGGTGCCCTTCCAAAGGTCCGCGTGCGTCCACTTGGTGGGAGAAAAGTTATGTCGGGCCTGTCCCCCTACAGGGGGATTTTCGACAAAAAAAAAAACAAAAAATAATTCAAAAAAGGTCACACAATATTCAAAAGATAGTCCCCAGACTATTTTTTTTTCTTTTTCTTTTTAATATTTTTGGAGTATTTTTCCATTTCGTCGAAAATCCCCCTGTAGGGGGACAGGCCCGACTTAAGAGAAGCGCCAGCGCGCAAGGCCGCAAACCCGTGGCACACGTATCGCGAATCAGAGATCAGCTCCCGGGGTGCTCCGACCGCGCTCACCACGTGAACCGCCGCAGCGAGTTCGGCCCGCTGCGCGGTTTGGGACCCGCCCACGGGCCCGTTGCGGCGCCGCAGCACGCACGCCGTCGGGCCCTCTCCAGCAGACGCGCCACCTTGCCCTGGCCAAGAGAGGGTCTGTGCCACAGACCCTTTCTGTGGGGTGTTCGCGGGCGCCGTCGCTCCAGGCCCGCAGCCGAGGTAGCCCGGGGCCAACCGCCGGGGGCGGCAGTGGGTGCAGCGGCAGCTCCTGCTTGGCCTGCGCTGCCAGCCTGGCCAGGCGCGCGTCCAGCGGCAGCACCCCGGTCAGCGGAGCGCCCGCTGGGAGGCGCGCGAACAGGGTTGCCTGTCTCGGACCCGCGGCCTGCAGCTCTTCGCGGCGAGCCGATGCTCATTGGGGGCACTCCCAGAAGCGGCGCTCCTTGATTTCCGAAGCGGCGCCGCAGTGCGGACATCGCGCGGGGCGGCCCCACTTCGCGGTCACCGTCTGCGTGACGACGTTCCCAGTGAGTGCGCAGGGTGCCCGCCGCGTCAGGCGCCAGCTCCTCGTTTTCGAGCAAGCGGCGGGTGGCCCAACGGACGATGCCGCCGCCCACATGCCCGAGGTCGGCATGCCGCCCGGCCAGCACGCGGTCCTCGCGTCGCGAGCACGCCTCTGGCAGCGCCGCCGGAATGTCCTGCAGCGGGCCGTGCTGCGGCCGCCAGCCGCCAGGGGCCCACGGGGCTCCCTGCCAGAGCGTGGCGTCGTCTCCCAGGCCCAGGTCGGCCATGCTGCGGCTGGCGGCGGCGAGTAGCCCCTGCCGCCGCCCGTGCCCAGCGTCCACGGCGGCCGCCACCTCGAGGCCAGAGCTCGAGCGGGAAGCGCCGGCGGCGCAGCGCCTTGGCCGCCTGCCACACAACAGCGGCAGGGTCGAGGCGCCAGCTCGGGCTGAGCACGCCGAAGACCACTTCGGCGGCGGCGCGCAGCCCGCGCGCAGCAGACGGCCTGGCGCGCAGCCGCCCGCAGGCCAGCCAGATCGCGCGCAAGGGGGTGGCCGCACGAGGCGCTGTATATGCCCGCAGACGTGCCCGCGGCCGCACCGAGGAGACATCTCTGCCGGAAATCCACCGGCAATCGAGCAACGCGGGCGAAACGCCCCGCCGCTGTGTGAGCTCGCGTGCCAGAGACCGCGCAGCGACGTGCCCGCTCTGCGGTGGACACCGCGCCAAGGTCGCGAACGCCGCAGCGGGGGAGACATGACGAGAAGGCAACACACACAATGTGTTCCGCATGAGTTTGAAGGGTTTGAGTATCTCGGGTGCGTTCTTCGGAGTAACTGTGGCCGCTCGGAGTCGTCTTGGGGCGGTCTTGGGTTTTTTTCCGAGGCATGTTGGAGGCAAGATTGAGCCATTTGTTGGAAACCACGTTGGGATCTTTGGGTCTCTCTTTGAGCCATCGGGGGCCAAAACGGACCCTCAGACACCTCGCGGCGAGAGGAACCAAACGCAGGGGGAGGGGGGCACAACCCCTACCCGACAGGAGTAATGGGGTTGGAGTTGCGAGCTCCGAAAAACAAGGCTGATTCACTAAGGTGAAGCAAAGTTAACACTGCTTGCCCCATGCATGTGCTGTCTTCCAGCCCTCTGCTTCTCTCTCCCCTTCCTTGTGCAGTTGCAGCACTTTGGGATCCGGGAGGACCGCTTGTCCCACCCTCACACCCCCTTTTCTGCCTGCCCCAGCTGGTGGGGCGCCTGTGGCAGTGCGCGCGGCGAGGTGCCGCTGCACCTCGCTCTCGGCACTGTGGCTTGTGCAATGCAAAAAGAATGGGAGGGGAACGGTCTAACTACGAATTGCTGCTGTACAGGAGTCATGCTGATGATTTTCTTGCGAGTGTCGTTGTGTCTTATGATCTTCCACATGACGCCGTGCTATACACACTTGCATAGATCTATGTATACATATGTATATGCACACGGACAAATCGTTTGACGGCATATTAGTTTTCAATTGTCTTGGGTACCACAGGACGTCCTGTTGTACGTGTGGCTTCAAACGTGTTGTGGTAAGTTTGGATTCAGACGCGTTCTGTTGCGTGTTTGATGGAATGTTCACGCTTCAATCGCTTGAAAAGGTACGCAAGGAAGCATTTGGCCAAACACCCTGACCGCCCCACCGCCACATCTGGTTGCGCGGCGATGAGTTTCGGATTCTGAAGAACAGGAATACAAAAAAAAACGGGGAGGGGCAGGGAGCTGGAGCTTCAGGCGTGTGGTGCTCTCTCTCTCTCTCTTTCTTGTTGTCTGTTTCTCTCTCTCTCTCTCTCTATATATATATACATATATATATATATATGTATATATGTATGTATTTCTTTTTTGATTGCTCTTTCTCTCTCTCTCTCTCTCTCCCTCGCTGTTTTATGTGGTATCGGTTGCCAGCCGTGAAGGTTCTATCAGGGTCGCAGTGTTGCATGGGGGGGAAGACGGGAAACTGATGGAGGTAGGGGCGGGGGGGGGGGAAGGAGGGAGGAGCAGCGGGCAGCTCTCTTCTAGAACTCCCACCCTCTGGCCTCGCCGTGGGCATGGACGCACCGTGCCCCCACTGGGAAGAAGCGGGAGGGGGAGCGGGGGGGACGCCATCACAAGGTGATACCAATGAAAAAGAAGACCTGGCCAGCGCCCGTGCTCTTCTCACCACCCACCAAACCACCCCAACCCAACCCGAAGGCTCAGATTTACCCTCGATTTCTAGTGGGGGGGGGTCGGGAAACGTCGAAAAAACACGTGTGGAACCCTTACCCCCCCCAACCCGAAATTCGGGTCTTCGGGTTGGGTTGGGGTGGTCTGGCAGGTAGTCATCTTCGCCGCCGGCTGTGCTCTGGTCAGCGCTTGGGGCCGCAAGCCTCGTTGCAACTGCCCGGGGTATGCTCGTCTGGCGCCTGAGCGCTGGGAAACGCAAGGCTCTCAAGCCTTCAGCCAGGAGCTCAAAACAGAAGAAGCCACAAGTCTCGCAATACCGGGCCTTGGAGGACAGACTGGTAGGCCATATTATGCTAAGACCCGACGCGCCCCCCCCACACACACAAATAGAACCTCGGCATAACAGGAAGATGCAATACGTCGTTATCCCCCGGAGTAAGATCACAACACGGGCTCAAACGCAATTGAGTTGTAGTGCCGTCTGAGGCGGACCCTCGGCACCCAAGACCAGATTTCCCAGGCGGACCCAACTGATGCCAACTGTGGAAAATCGGCAAGTCGGCAGGAGAGGGCGGAGGAGGGATAGGAGGAGGAGGAGGAGGAGGAGGAGGAGGAGGAGGAAGATAACCAAAAAAGAGGAGGGAGGAAGAGGCTGGAGAGGGAGGAGGAGGGAGAGGATGTGGCAGCGGCTGGGATGGTCCCCCGAGGTCGGGTTGCGCAGTCCTGGGACCTCCGCCTTGCCGTCGGCTGAGCCCATTGGGTTTGTCATGACTGAATGTTTCAAGTGCAACTCGCAGCAGCCGCCTGCGCATAAGGAGAGCATCTCTTTCAATTCTTGACGCCTCGCGTATCCCCACCAGAGCCGCCGATACTGGCGGCCGTGTTCGCTAATTCGCACCTCCGCCGCCCCGGACGTCGCTCCCGCTCCCTGGCGGTCGCCTTGGAGCCGCTAACCAAAAAAGTATCCCCACCAGAATTGCACGCCTCGCGTGGAATTTGCCTGTTCCGCCGTCCCGGACTCGCCTGTTGCCGGCTGACCTTTGTCGCACGACCGCCGACCAAAAAGTATCCCCACCAGATTCCGGCTTGCGGCGCGTCTTGTAGCTAATTAGTCTTGTTCGCAGCCCCGGACAATTGCTTTCGCCGCCTGCGCTCTTCGCTTGCGGCCGCGACCAAAAAGTATCCCCACCAGCCCATCCAGAAACGATCAGCAGGGGAGTCGGTGAATCAGGGGCGGCAGGACGCATGCAGTTGCGCAACCGTCTTCGGGAAAACAAGGATCACAAAGAGCTTCCCGCATTGAAGTTTAAGATGGAAATCCGTGCAAGCTACGATGGTGCTTTGATGAGGGGTGAAGGGTGTTTCGATGACTCGTAATGGCTGTTGCACTGATTTGTATCTTAAATTCGGGTGCGTTTCGAAACTTGGAGCCATCTTAGGGCTCTCTTGGGGTTCTCTTGGGGCCCTCTTGGGACCCTCCTGGAGCGATTTCTTGGGGCCCTCTTGAGGTCCTCGTAGGGCATTGTAGGGCCTTTGGGGGCTCTTTTGGGGCGTCTTGGGGCCCTCTTGGGGCTCATTTGGGGGCTCTGGGGGCCTTCTTGGGGCTCTTTTGGGAAGCCTGAGGGGCCTCTTGGGGCCGTCTTGGACCATTTCGCTAAAAAAGAGGTGGGGTCCAATTCCCATCGCCCCCTCGGAGGCTCAAACATGCCGTCTTGGGGCCCTCTTGGGCCGCTCTTGGGGCGCTCTTGGGCGCTCTTTGGGCCGTCTTGGGGCCCTCTTGGACCCCTCTTGGGGCTATCTTGGGCCGTTCGGGGGGCATCTTGAGGCCTCAAGCGCCCATCGGAGGCGAAACAGCGAGAAGGCAAAACACATTGTTTTTCCTTAGGTGTTTGAAGGATTTTGGCCTCTTGGGGGGGTCCTGGGAGGCCTCGGAGGGCACTTGAAACCGTCTTGGGGCCGTCTTGAGGCCTCTAGGACGTGTGTCGGAGACTATTTTGACCCATCTACCGCTATCTTCGACCATCTTGGAGGCCATCTTGCGTTCGCTGAAGCCCTCTTGAAGCCATCTTGGACCAAAAAGGACCCTCTGCCACATCGCGGCGGAGCCCGTCCAGACGCAGGGAGGGGGGGGGAGGTAAACCTCCCGAGCAGGGAAAGGCAGGAGGTTGGAAACGGAAGCGCTCTAGACCACCTGCGCCCAGAGGGCTGATGGGATATGCCCAACTCGCGAACGATGAGAAACGTCTCACCCGCATCAAGTGCTGCTTCGCCCGCAACCTTGTCGGCAAGGATGTTGTCGACCATTCGGAAACGGGGCGGGGAAGGAAGGAAGGGAGGGAGGGATGAGGAAGGGAGGGAGGGATGAGGAAGGAAGGATGGGGGGGCACCCGTGCGAGCGGAGAAAACGACTCGGGTGAGCTGGCCCACAGCTGTTTGGGGAGGAGGAGGAGGAATTCTGAGGGGAGGAAGTGGGGCAGAGGCGGAGGAGGAGGACGGAACGGGAGGCCGACGCACACGACGACGATGGCGAACCACGAGGGACGACCGTGGGCCGCGCCCGGCGTGGGCCAGGAGCTGCTCGAGCTCATCGTCCACGGCCGGGCCCCGGGCGCCTCCATTCGGGGGAGCGTAAGACCCGGGTTTGCCAGGACTCGGGTTCGCCATCGTTTTTTGACGACCGCGCCTCGGATTTTGACGAAGAGGAGTTTCGTGGGATGTCTGCAGCGGGAGGCCTCGTCAAAATGCAGGCTCGGCCTCGTCATTTTTTTGACGACCTCGTCGGGGATTTCCGAGTCCCCCGTACCCGGGTCTTACGCCCCCCTGATCCATGGACGCCGCCACGCAGAGGAGCGCCCGGGCCGCCGCCGCCGCCGCCGCCTGCGGCATCCGGCCTGCCAGCGGCGCCGCCGCCGCCGCTGCAGACGGCGCGAGGCGGCCGAGGATCGAGGCCGACGGCCCGGAGCGGGGGGCCGCTGTGCTCCCTGCCCCCCCCCCCCGGGGGGAACCCATCGTATCGACGATCTCCAAGGGCTCCCTCGAGGGCGCGAAGTTATTCGCGCTTCGCGCTTCGCGGTCCTCGTTCCTCCTCCCCCTCCTCCTCGTCCTCCTATTCTCTCTTTGGGAGGGCGGCGCGAGAGCGCGAAGTTATTCGCGCTTCGCGCAGCGCGAAGCGCGAAGTTGGGAGCCCTTGGCTGTGCTCCCTGCCCCCCCCCCCCCCGGGGGAACCCATCGTATCGACGATCTCTGCAGAGGGGCGTCGAAGTCGATGGATCCCCCGGGGAGGGGGCTGGACGGGGCTAACGGGCGAGGATGCGTGTCCGTTCCAGAGCGTTTCGCAGCGCTCTCATAGAGTTCCGGGCACGCTCTGAGAAGGCCGCGGCGCACGAGACATCTTCCAGGGCCGCCCGATCTCAGAGATCCTCGATTTATCCTCACCCGATGTCATCCTCGTCCTGGCTTCGTCTTACGTCGAAGTCGATGGATCCCCCCGGGAGGGGGCCACGGCTCCTCCAGTCGTAGCCAGTCGGCGAGGTTTCTGGGGCGTCTTTGGCGCCTGCTGTGCCTTCAGAGGCCCCTTGGGGGGGTCTCTCGTCGCCGTCGTCGTCGCCGCGGGGCCCCGCGCCGCCCCGCGGCGACGCCAGCGGCGGCGCCTGCGTCGTCGTCATTGGCATCCTCGGGCTGGCTTCCTGGCCATGGTGCGGGGGGGGGGGACGGAGGGCCTCCACCTCTGGCTGCCCTCCTCCTCGCTCCTTCTCGGTCCTCCTCGCTCCTCGTGTTCCTCGTCCTGCCACTCGCGCTTCCTCCACGCTCCCTGCTGCTGCTCCTCCTGCCGCCTGCCTTCGTCTGCGCGCGTGCGCACGTGCGGCGTGGGCTGCCCCGCGCCATCCGCGCCTGGGCGGGCTTTCTTCCTGGACGCTCCTCTGTCCTCCCTGTCGCCCTGAGCTCGCAGAGTCCACATGCGCACCCAGAGGACCCCCAGAACTTCCCTTCTTCCCCGTCTTCCAACGCCCCCCTTCAATCCGGGACGCTCCTCCATCTTCCGCGTCGCTCTGAGCTGGTAAAGCCCACGACCACCCATAGAACCCACCGCCCAATGCCGCCCTCCAGCGTGGGCGCTCCCCAATCCTTCGTGCCGCTCCAAGCTAGTTAATGTCACGCCCGCCCCCCCCCCCCCCAACACACACACACACACACACACACACCCGCAGACACACCCACACCCACGCCCGCACGCGCGCACACACACACACACACGCACGCACGCACACGCACACACACACACAAACACACAAACACACAAACACACAAACACACACACACACAAACATACACGTGCGCACGCAATTTTTGCGTCGGCGGTTAGGCAGAGTGACTGCGCTGGCGGTGAGGTGTTGGCGAACGCGAATTCGGCCACCATGCACACACACACACACATTTCTGGCGGTAGCGGCCTCGCGCGTGGCGACGAGGCGGAGAAAGTGAACAAACAGTGCGCGCGGCGGCCAGGCCCTCAGCATCGCTTAGGATGCGATCCAGCCGACATCAGCCATCCGGGCGTGTATAGCGGGGAGGGTACACGCAATACCGTGGGAGATGCCCTCCTCACGGTAGCATGAGGCAAGGAGAGCGGCGTCAGCCGTCCGGGCGTGGACAGCAGGGAGGACATACGCAGTATTGTACCGGGGGGCGGACCCGCACGGCAGCATGAGAAGAGGAGAACGGCAATGGCCAACGACCGTGGATGAGAGCGAGGCGCGAAACCGAGGGGCTACCCCAACGGTGGGCGCAAGAAAACAATGAAAGAAGCTTCAGCGAAGCCGTGCAAAGCCACACGCACACACACACACAAGAAACCCCGGGAACCTCCCACCCCACGCCCCACAACCCCCCCTCCTCCTCCCCGTCCCTCTTCGACGACGATGGCGGCCTACCTCGACGCCGACGGCGACCTCGGTGACGGCGACAGCGACAGCGAAGATGACGATGACGACGACGGCCACGACGACGACGCCGACGACGACGACTACAACGACGACGACGACGACGACGTCGACGACGACGACGACGACGACGATGGCCGCGGCATCGACGACGAAGGCGGCGACATCGACTTTGACGGCGACGTCGACGATGGCGGCGCTCACCTCCTCGACCTTGACTCCAACGACGACGACGACGACGACCACGACGACGACGACGACGATGACATCGGCGGCGTCGACGACGAAGGTGATGACATCGACCTTGGTTGCGTCGTCGACGATGGCGCTCACGTCCTCGACGTCGACGACGATCTTGATCGCGACGGCGACCTCGACGCAGCCGCCGTCGCCGACCAGCGCCCCGTTTCAAGGGAGGAAAAAACACCTGGACTCGATGACTGGCGTTTACTGAACGGCCCGCGGAGTTTAGCAAACAGCCCTGCCCCGTTCGATTCCCCCTGTGGGTGCGTTTACTAAAAGACTTCGCGTGCCGTGGTGATTCTTCTGGGGGTGTTCATTGGAGAATCAAGAGGAGGGGGGAACAATGAGGAGGGGGAGGAGGAGGAGGGGGAGGAGGAGGACGAGGAGGAGGGGGAGGAGGAGGAGGAGGAGTAGGAGGAGGAGGAGGAGGAGGAGGAGGAGACTAGGAGAGGGGCGCCCCCCTCTTGCACGCGGCCTCCTCCTGCCCAGGAGAGCCACGCCGCTGTTCGTGGTGGCCGGCGCCTGCCCGAACACCTTCTGCGGCATGCAGGCGGTCCTTGCGGCCCTTGCGCGCCTGCGGGCGGCGTGCGGCGGCGATGTCGTCGCCGCCGCCGCCGCCGTCGTCGTTGTCGTGGCCGTCGAAGCAGCAGTGCCAGACCTCCTCGCGTCGTGAAGCAATCACGACGGGAGGTTTCTCGCTATCTTCGGCCTCTGGGGGGCCCTTACCGGCCCCGGGACGGTCAAAAAACGAGTCAGGATGAGAAACTTGTCTCCAGACCTCTGGGGGTCGGGGGTCGGGATCGTCGTCGGTAGTCGGCGATCGGGGATCGAGGTAACTGGGCGTTTTCGGCCACATTCGGGCCTCCAGAGGCCTCCGGAGACTGCCCAGAGTTGACGACAGCGAGGATCGGGGGTCGAGGTTCTTGGACGTCTGCTGCCCTCTTCGGGTCTCCAGGGGCCTCCACAGATGCCCGAGGCCGATAGCGACGGCGATGGCTGCGACTGCGACGACGAGGACGGCGACGAGGAGGAGGACGGCGACGACAACGGAGGCGGCGATGACGACGGCGATGTCGACGGCGACGGCGACGACATGGGGGATGGAAGGGGGTTCTGAACATGTTCGTGTCTCTTCTGCCTCAGAGGCTGCCAGCACCTTACGTGAAGTCTTTCATGCTAGCTAGCTCTGACTGTCTCTCTCTCTCTCTCTTTCTCGCTCTCTCTCTCTCTCTCTCTCTTTACGTCTCTCTTTTTTCCTCTCTCTCTCTCTCGGTCGCTTGCTTTCTTTGTCTTTTGTTCTTTTCTTTCCCAACCATCTTGTGGTGTTGGGTCCTCGTTCGAAGAGACATCGCCCCGCGTCACTCCTCCACCTCCTCCTCTCATCGTAATAATGAAAGTCATCATCATCAGCATCAGCATCAGCATCATCATCATCACCTTGGCACACCCCACACTCTTCGTGGCCCCATAGGGAGCGCCACCTCAGGTCCCAGAGGCGCAGTCCGCATGGCGGCGCCGCCCCATTTTGGCACGCCCCTCACACGTTTCGTGGCCCCATAGGGAGCGCCACCTCAGGTCCCAGTGGCGCAGTCCGCATGGCGGCGCCACCCCATTTTGGCACATCCCTCACACGTTTCGTGGCCCTATAGAGAGCTCCATCTAAGAACGAGCGCGTTATGTGGTCGCTTGGAGGGGGGGGTGGAACCAGACCCCCTCCTCCCCCCGTGGCGGTGGTGGTGGTTGTGGTGTGGTGGTTTGTGGTGGTGGTGGTGGCGGTGGTGGCGGTGGTGTGTGGAGATGGTGCTGGTGGTGGTGGCAGTGGTGGTGGTGGTGGTGGTGGTGGTGTGGTGGTGTGGTGGTTTGTAATGGTGGTGGGGGTGGGTTGTGCTGCTGGTAGTGGTGGTGGTTGTGGCCGTGGTGGTGGTGGTGTGGTAGATTGTGGTGGTTGTGGTAGTGATGGTGGGTTGTGGTGGTGGTGGTGGTGGTGGTGAGTTGTGGTGGTTGTGGTTGTTGTGGTGGTGGCTGTGGTGTAGGTTGTGGTGGTGGTGGTTGTTTGGTGGGTTGGCGGTGGTGGGTTGAGGTGGTGGTGGTGGCGGTGGTGGTTGTAGTGGTGGTGGCGGTGGTGGTGGTAGCGTGGTGGTTTGTGGTGGTGGTGGAGGTGGTGGGCTGTGGTGTTGGTGGTGGTAGTGGTGGGGATGCTGGTAGGGGCGCTGGTGGTGGTGGTGGGTGGTGGGTGGTGGTGGTGGTGGTGGTGGTGGTGGTGGTGGTGGTGGTGGTGGTGGTGGTGGTTGTGGTTGTGGTGTTGGTGGTGTGGTAGTTTGTGTTGGTGGTGGTGGTGGTGTGTTGTGGTGATGGTTGTGGTCGTGGCGGTGCTGGTTATGGTGGTGGTAATGGTGTGGTGGTTTGTGGTGGTGGTGATTGTGGTTGGTTGTGGTGGGATGTGGGGATGCTGGTGGTGGTGGCGTTTTTGGTGGTGGTGGTGGTGGTGTGGTAGATTGTGGTGATGGTGGTGGTTGTGATGGTGGTGGGTCAGTGGTTGTGGGTTGGTGGTTGTGGTGGTGGTGGCGTGGCCTTTAGCTTTTCCCGCCACCGTGTTTTGGCTTTGGGTCAGAGTTCTACTGGATGATGCCTCTTGAGGTCTCGTCAGTAGGGTCTCGGGGGCGTCTGAGGAGCATGTGTGGAGCCTCGTGGACCTTCCTCAGGGCCTCTCGGTGGTTTCTGGGGGGCGAGGGCTCGATGTGGCGGTCTGCGTGTTCCCTCTGTGGCCTCTGGGATCTCTCTGGTAATAGTCGCTGCGTCCCCGCCGTCGGCGCTGCTGGCCGCCGCCAGCGCCGGCGCTGGCGCCGGCGCGGGGGGGGGGTTCAACCACCTCCCCCCCTAACCCTGGGCCCTCTCTGGTCATCGTCGCTGCGTCCCCGCCGTCGGCGCTGCTGGCGGCCGCCAGCGCGGGCGCCGGCGCTGGCGCCGAAGGGGGGGGGGTTCGGGAGGGAGTGGTTTAGGGGGAGGGGAGTCCCCCTGGTTCTGATCGACAGCGCCGAGTGTTGGGGGGGGGCCACCCCCCGGTTCGAAACGCGCCGCCGAATGTTCCCAAGGCAAGCGCCCGTGACACGCGCAAGGTCCCAGTAGTAAGCGCCACACGGCAAGGTCCCACCTCTCACACGTTTCGTGGCCCCACAGAGAGCTCCACCTCAGGTCCCAGTGGAGCAGTCCGCATAGCGGCGCCGCTCCATTTTGGCACACTCCTCACACTCCGTGGCCCCATAGGGAGCTCCACCCCAGGTCCCAGTGGCGCAGTCCGCATGGCGGCGCCGCTCCATTTTTCATTGCGTCGGCCACCAGGGGTGTCTGAAAACTGGGTTGACCCGAATAGCCCGAAAAGCCAGAAAAACCCGAAAAGCCCAAAAAGCTTGAATTGCGAGGATTTCTCGAGCGGCGGCGCCAGAGTTGCGAGGATGTCTCGAGTGGCGAGCTTTTCTGGCTTTTTCGGGCTTTTCGGGTCAACCGTGCGCCCATTCGGGTTGTTCGGGCTACTCGGACTACGCTGGCCAGAGTTGCGAGGATGTTTCGAGCGGCGGGCTTTTCGGGCTACTCGGGCTACTCGGGCTACGCTGACCAGAGTTGCCAGGATATCTCGAGCGGCGGCGCCAGAGTTGCGAGGATGTCTCGATCGCAGAGCTTTTCGGGCTTTCGGGCTTTTCGGGCTTTTCGTGCTTTGCGGCTTATTCTCACTTTTCGGGCTTTTCGGGTTACTCGGGCTACTCGGGCTGCGCTGGCCAGAGTTGCGAGGATGTCTCGAGCGGCTGCGCCCGAGTTGCGACGATGTCTCGAGCGGCGAGCTTTTCGGGCTTTTCGGGCATTTCGGGCTACGCTGGCCAGAGTTGCGAGGATGTCTCGAGCGGCGTCGCCAGGGTTGCGAGGATGTCTCGAGCGGCGAGCCTTTCGGGCTTTTCGGACTTTTCGGGCTTTTCGGGCTTTTTGGGCTAATCCGATTGACCCGAGAAGCCCGAAACGCCAGAAAAGTCAGAAAAGCTTGAGTTGCGAGGATGTCTCGAGCGACGGCGCCCGAGTTACGAAGATGTCTCGAGCGGCGGGCTTTTCCTGCTTTTCGGGTCAACGGGCGCCCATTCGGGTTGTCCGGGCTACTCGGGCTGCGCTGGCCAGAGTTGCGAGGATGTCTCCAGCGGCGGCGCCAGAGTTGCGAGGATGCCTCGAGCGGCGGGCTTGTCGGGTCAACCAGCTCGCCCGCCCGCTAGGGTCCGCATCCGATCCGACCCGCCCATTAGGATTACACGTGCGTGGTGTTCGAGCATGCATCATACTTTAATGTGCCGCCCGCTCGACCCGACCTGCCCGTTAGGGCACGCTCGCCCGACCCGACCTGCCCGTTAGGGTTACGCGTGCGTGCTTTTTTTAGCGCGCGTCATATTGTAATGTCCCGCCCGCCCGACCCGACCCTCCCGTTAGGGTTCGCTCGCCCGAACCGATTCGCCCGGTAGTGTTACGCGTGCGTGCTCATTCGAGCACGCGTCATACTTTAATGATCCTCCCGCCCGACTCGACCCGCCCGTTAGGGTCCGCTCGCCCGACCCGACCAGCCCGTCAGGGTTACGCGTGCGTGTTTTGTTGAACATGTGTTTTGTCATGCTTTGAATTCCCGCCCGCTCGACCCGATCCGCCCGTTAGGGTCCGCCCACCCGATCCGGTTCGCCCGTTAGGGTTACGCGTGCGTGTTACTTCGAGCACGCGTCATATTTTAATGTCCCGACCGCCCGACCCGCTCGCCCGTTAAGGTCCGCATCCGATCCGAGTCGCCCGTTACGGTTACGCGTGCGTGTTTTTTTTGAACATTCGTCGTACTTTAATGTCCCGCCCGCCCGACCCGACCCGCCCGTTAGTCTCCGCCCGCCCGATCCGATCCGCCCGTTAGGGTTCCGCGTGCGTGTTACTTCGAGCACGCGTCATACTTTAATGTCCCGCCTGCTCGGCCCGCTCGCCCGTTAGGGCCGCATCCGATCCGACCCGCCCGTCAGGGTTGGGGGCGTGTGTTTTTTGTAGCATGCGTCATAAATGTCCCGCCCGCCCGACCAGACCCGCCCGTTAGGGTCCGCCCGCCCGATCCGATCCGCCCGTTAGGGTTCCGCGTGCGCGTTATTTCGAGCACGCGACATTCTTTCGCCCGACCCGACCCGCCCGTGGGTTCCTGCGGATTGGGATTTTCGGTTTGAGTTCTCTATTTGCAACGTTGCCAAGCATCGGGGGAGCGCCCGCACTGCCGGGCGTCTCGAGCGGCGAGCGCCCTGGGTGTGAGGACGTCTCCAGCGGCGGCGCCCGAGTTGTGAGGATGTCTCGGGCGCCGGCACTCGAGCGGGTGTCTCGAGCGGCGGCGCACGAGTTGCAAGCATGTTTCAAGCGGCAAGCGCTCTCGAGCTATTCGACCTGTTCGGGCTTTTCGCGCTTCTCAGGCTTTTCGGGCTATTCGGCCTTCTCGGGCTTTTCGGGCTTTTCTGGTGACCCGGGCGACCATTCGGGCTGTTTGGGCTACTCGGGCTACTCTGGCCAGAGCTGCGAGGATGTCTCGAGCGGCGGCGCTCGAGTTGCGAGGATGTTCCGAGCGTTTCGGGCTGTTCGGGTCAACCCGGCACTTTTTCCAGCTTTTCTGTGTTTTCGGGCTTTCCTGGTCAACACAGTTATAGACACCCCTCGCCGACGCAGTGTTCGGCACACCACTCACACGTTTCGTGGCCCCGTAGGGCGCTCCACCTCAGGTCCCAGTGGCGCAGTCCGCATGGCGGCGCCACTCCATTTTGGCACACCACTCACACGTTTCGTGGCCCCGTAGGGAGCTCCACCTCAGGTCCCAGTGGCGCAGTCCGCATAGTGGAGCCACCCCATTTGGGCACACCCCTTACACGCTTCGTGGCCCCATAGGGAGCTCCACCTCAGGTCCCAGTGGCGCAGTCCGCATGGGGCGCCACTCCATCTCGGCACACCCCTTACACGCTTCGTGGCCCCATAGGGAGCTCCACCTCAGGTCCCAGTGGCGCAGTCCGCATGGCGGCACCGCTCCATTTTGGCACACCCCTTACACGTTTCGTGGCCCCGTAGGGAGCTCCACCTCAGGTCCCAGTGGCGCAGTCCGCATAGTGGAGCCGCCCCATTTTGGCACACCCCTTACACGCTTCGTGGCCCCATAGGGAGCTCCACCTCAGGTCCCAGTGGCGCAGTCCGCATGGCGGCACCGCTCCATCTCGGCACACCACTCACACGTTTCGTGGCCACGTAGGGAAATCCACCGGCTCCACCGCAGGCTATATTATCAACGACGGTATTCAAAATTGCATATGGTTGGGTCGTTCGCCAGGCCAATGTTTTGGTTGGTGTTCTCTCTCTCTCTCTCTATATATATATGTATGTCTCTCTCTCTCTCTTTCTCGCTCTCTCTCTCTCTCTCTCCATGCTATTTATCTCTCCTTCTCACTCTCTCCATGATCTCTCTCTCTCTCTTTCTCGCGTGTTCTCTCTCTCTCTCTCTCTCTCTTCCTTAACTGTGTATCTATATATATATACGTACGCACCTATTAATTATGCGTGATTGCATACACGTACTTACAGTCAGCCCGTTAAAGAAAGAGCGCGCAAGTAGGATGCGCTTTGGAAGACCATGCCGTCATTCTGCGGGCGGAGCGCGGCCAGCGAAAGTGGCCAAGGATGGGCCGAAGGGAAGGATGCAAGGGTAACCTTGGGAAGTCGCTCATCCCTGCTATGCGGCAGCACTGCATCTCTGTTCCTCTATCTACCTTCTTCGCTCTGCCCCTCCATCTCTCTCATCTTCCCCACCCCCCCGCACCCGGGCGCGGAAAGGCGGTGCTGTACTGCTACTTCGAGGACCCGCCGGGGGTGGACTTCTGGTGGGTGATCAGGAGGGAAAGAAACACACAGACACAATGAATCGTCGACTCCCAGGAAAATATGCAAAAATATGGGAAGTGGTGGGGAAGACAAAAACCCAGAAAATATAGGAAAATATGGGGGATATTTTTATTTGTGTGTATTTATTTGTGTGTTCCAGTTCCCCTTCAGGTGAAGCCCCTGAAGGGCAGCCCGGGCAGGCCCCAACGGCGGCCGGCGAGAGCGGCAGCGACGGCGACGACGACGCCGCCGACGGCGGCGGCGGCGAGCGACTGCGACGGCGGCGACTTCGACGGCGACGACGACGACGACAGCGACGGCGTCGACGACGACGGCGGCGACATCGACCTTGACGGCGACGACGGAGGCGACGGCGACGACGACGACGACGACGGCGGCGGCGGCGGCGAGCGACTGCGACGGCGGCGACGGCGACGGCGAGCAACGACGACGACGACGACGACGACGACGAGGTCGACGACGACGACGACGACGACGACGACGACGATCGGAGAGCGACCGCGGGGCCGACGGCTGCGGCTGCAGCGACGAAGGCGGCGACGAAAGTGGCGGCAGCGGCAGTCGACCGAGCAGGCCACTCGTGCATCCCTCAGGGCGTCGTCGTCGTCGTCGTCGGAAGAGGATGACCAGTTGAGACAACGGTACTATGCCTTCGGAGGGCTCTTGTCGCCACGGCTTGACGCATCTCGGAAAATTTGTGCGCTTGGACTGAGGGAGGGGTCCAGGGGTCGAATTTGAGCTGCCGTTGTCTCAACTCGCCCTGCTCGGAGGGAAGGAGGAAGTCCTCGTACCTGCTTGGTTTTCTTCCCTTTCCCTGGGCCTCTGGCAGGGGCGGAGGGGAGGGGTGCGAGGGCTCCAGGCATCTGTGATGGCACTGCCCGCAGCTCGAAGTTCGGAGCAGGAAAGAAGGATTGGAGGTTGACGGGGAGGACAAGGAGGTAAGCGGACGAGGAGGATTTGGAGAAGTGCGAGGAAGAGGAGGAGGAGGAAGAGGGGGAGGAGGAGGAGGAGGAGGAAGAGGGATGGGCTGGAGGGTGACGGGGAGGAGGAGGAGGAGGAGGAGGAGGAGGAGGAGGAGGAGGAGGAGGAGGAGGGCGAGAGGGGCCCCAACCTCTGCCTGGGTGAGGAGGCTCTGCTCTACCCCGCCCCATCGTCGACGTCGCCTTTGTCGTCGCCGTCCTCGTCATTTTACTCGTCATCGCCGGCGGTGGCCGTCGTTGTCCTTTTCATCGCATCCGCCTTAACCGTCGCCGACCCCACAATCAGTGTCCTCGCCGCGCTTGCTAGCGTCGTCCTTCTTGCTGTCGTCCTCGCCTTCTCGTCGTCGTGGGGTCCTGTCGCGGGCCACCACCTGGGTGCGTCAAGCCCCGGCGAAGTGAAACAGAGGTCCTCTCCGATGGGCCACCCCTGGGAGTTTGGGCGGTCTGGTCGGGCTCTCTCTCTTTCTCTCACTGTCCCTCTCTTTGTCCTCTTCCCTTCACTGGCGTGAGATCCTGGTCGTCCTCCCCCTCGCCCTCCTCTCCGTCCCCGTCCCCACCAGGTCCGACCACGACACCTGGAACCTGCACAGCTCAGGCGCCCCAATGTCCACGCGGGGGGTGGGTGTTCTGGGCACGCCTGCCAGCTGCCCTCGGAAGGGTGCAGTTGATGACCACCCGGTCTTATACTGTGCTGCCGAGAGTCGGTGGGCCGCGCTCCCGCTCGTCTCTGCGGAGAGGGTGGTTCCGCGCATGGGCGCGCCGCGCTGCGCTGGCGGCTCGCGTCGCTGGCGGGGCCGCCAGATTGAGGCTGACGCCTGACGCGTGCAGCTCTCCTGGGCTGAGCTGCTGCGCCGTGTTTCACCCCCTCCTCGTGAGCGTTTTTGTGTTCCTCCCCAGGTAACGCCCGTCACCCAGGCGACCCCCCCCCCCACCCTGGGGCAACTCCAACGATAGTGGTTGGGCGGGGTGTCCGCCTGGATCCCCCCCTACATGCTGTGGTGCGCACAGGCGGCTGATGCGCCGGAGGCGCGACGCACTCTTGCGGGTGCACGCCGCGGCCGCTGGTTCGTTTACCTTCCCGCCCGACCCCTCCCCTTGGGTAACGACCGTTACCCAGGAAGGACAAATTGTCACTTTCATTCCTTCCCTTCCCTCCGTGCCACAGGGCTTCTTTCGCGCTTGTAATGAAGTGTTGCCGAATCGGCGGCGCTCGATAACGTCGTCCAGTTCATATAGTGTCCAGTCGTTGCTTCCAAGCATCAGTCGGCCAGGCGTGCCCGAGCAGCCACAGTTCAAGGTTCGCTTCTACCTGTAGTGCTGGCTCGGGTGCCTCGGCCGGTTGCCGAGGGTGGTCGGAGGCGTCGGACAGAGAGAAGTGGGACGGCGGCTGTGGCGACCAGCTGGGACCCGCAGTGTCGAGCGGGTGGCGGGCGTGGAGGGTTTCCCCGAAGGGCTTAGGCGACCCGTCCTCTTCCTCCTCCTCCTCCTCCTCCTCCCTCCATCCTCCTCCTCATCCTCCTCATCCCTCTTCTCATCCCCCCTCCCCCTCCTCCACCTTCTCCTCCTCCTCCTCCTCCTCCTCCTGCTCCTCCTCCTCCCTCCTCCTCCTCCACCTCCCCCTCCTTCTCCTCCTCCTCCTCCTCCTCCTTATCCTCCTCCTCCTCCTCCTCCTTCTCCTCCTCCTTCTCCCTCCTCCCCCTCCCCCTCCTCCTCCTCGCCCTCCCCTCCTCGGGTCGCCTAAGGCCCAGGGGGAAACCGTCCAGGCAGACGGCTTGGCTTGAGATGCGCCGTGCACGCACGTGCAAGTCCGTGCGCGCGAGCACGTCCGTTCACGGGCGTGCACGCACGCGCGTGAGCACGGCGAAGACCCCAGGCGAAGCCTCGGATTCCGTCAGGGCGCCCCGAGCGAGGTCGAGTGATGGCGGACGGGCGTGCGCCCTCGTTATTTCCACTGCGGAAGAGTCGTGAAGCTAGAAGCCCGATTTGCTCCCGTTCGTTTTGCGAAATCACCTGAGCGACGCAAGGAAACACGGGGTAGTCTGCGCCAACGTTCGCGCGTAAGCTGCCCGCGCAAGGCCGCGCAAAAGCGCCTTCGTCCGCAATGTGGCATGTCGCGCTGCTGGCCGTCGTCAGCCGCGGCGCAAGGTTGCTACGCCATCTCGCGTAAGACCCGTTTTTGATCGTCCGCCCACTTGAGTCGGCCACGCGCGGAAGGGGGAGGGGGGAAGGCGTCTTAGGAGCACCCCTGCTTCCCAGAAGGCGCGGGCCTTGTCTGTAGATGTAGGGCCGGCGCCTTTTAAGAAGCGGGGGCGCTTCTAAGAAACCTCCCCCCCTCTCCCTACCCTTAGGTCGGGCCTGTCCCTTCTACAGGGGGATTTTGGACAAAAAATATAAAATACCCCAAAAATGATCAAAAGATGCCCCAGAACGCAAAACAAATAGTCCCCAGACTATGTTTTGACTATTTTTGGATATTCCCCCTGTATATGGGCAGGCCCGACTTTACCCTACCCCCCACTGCGCGCCGCCAATTGAGGACGAGTCGAGAACTGCCAACCAGTGCCCGCTGCGCGGCCCGAGACGCTGATTCGAGAGGTGGCTCCAGATCGGCCCCGGCGGACTGGCCTCGGGCCACGCCTTTCGAGGCCGCGCGGGGTCCGTCTGCTGGTCCGCTTGGCCACACCGCATGCCTCACCAGCTGGGCGGGATGGGCGTGATTCATACTCGGCGGCGAGCGAGAGGGGGATAACCAGAAGGAGAAGATCTCAGAAGGCGACGGGGCTTCTCAGAAGCCCTTCGGCCTTCTGAGAATCCTGTTGTGTCTTCGGGGAAGGCTTTAAACAACTTCTGAGGAGGCCTTCTCCTTCTCACTTCCCCCCCTCGCTCGCCGCGGAAGTACGGAAGTTCCGGGGGGCCTCCGAACCCTCGTCGGTCTGAGCTGCTGTTTCCAACAGAGGCGGCCCCCGACGTAATTACAGCCGATCCGCCAGCCCCGCTCTTCCTCGAGGATCCTCAGGACGCGTGCCAGTCTAACGTGTGCGTTTACGGCAGGATCCCGCCGTGTCGACGCGGTGGCGCTCCGCCAGGGCCTTTCGAGGTGCAGCGCCGCCAGCGGCCCAAGATCGGCCAAGATGGCACGAGGCGCGTTGCCGAAAAGCCGCCGATCGCCCAAGGTGTGACCGATGCACTCGGCGTCAGGAAAACCAGCGCAGGGGCCCCCACGTCACGAGCCTGCCGCACCACTCCAGTGTGCGTTTAGGCCCCCTTTCCTCCTCCTCCTCCTCCTCCTCCTCTTCCACATCCACCTCCTCCTCCTCCTCCTCCTCCTCCTCCTCCTCCTTCTCCTCCTCCTCCTCCTCCTCCTCCTCCTCCTCGTCCTCCTTCCTCCTCCTCCTCCTCCTCCTCCCCTCCTCCTCCTCCTCCTCCCCCACCCCCCTCCCCCTGGCCCTAACCCCCCCCTACCTCCTCCCTCCTCCTCCTCCTCCTCCTCCTCCTCCTCCTCCTCCTCCCTCCTCCTCCTCCCTCCTCCCCCACCACCCCCCTCACGCCTGACGACCAAACCCTACCCTCCTCCATCCCTCCTCCTCCTTCCTCCTCCTCCTCCTCCTCCTCCTCCTCCTGCCCACCCTTCCTCCTCCTCTCCTCCTCCTCCTCCTCCGCCTCATCCTTCAGCCTCCTCCTTCTCCTCCTCCCCCCCCACCCCCTATCACTTGTTCCTTATTATATATACCCCACCCTACGTCGTATTGCCGGCCGATAGCATCCCCATCCGGACCTCCCATCTGTTACGCCAGGTGGAACTACGCCTAAGAGTGTCCCAGTTTTTCTTCTCAATATCGTCTTTCTTGTCGTCGACGATGCGAAAAGCGTGGCAGGAATGGGACGCGGCGCACATCGCGCGCGGCAGTCAATCTGGGCCCGCCCATCCTGACTGTAAAAAATCAATACAAAGTCTTCGTTTCTTCCTCTCAGCATGGCCTGCCTTGTCGCCGACGGTGCGAAATATGTGGCAGTAATGGGACGCGGCGCACATATGGAACGCGGCGCACATCGCGCGCGGCCGTCAATCCGGGCCCGCCCGTCCTGATTGTAAAATATTCATACAAAGTTTCCGTTTTTTCCTCTCAGCATGGCCTGCCTTGTCGCCGACGGTGCGAAATATGTGGCAGGAATGGGACGCGGCGCACATCGCGCGCGGACGTCAATGCGGGCTGCGGGCCCTCCCATTCAAACTGTAAAAAACAATGCAGAGTTGCCGTTTTTTCTTTCATCATGGCCTGTCTTGTCGTCGACGATGCGAAATGCGTGGCAGGAATGGGGCGCGGCGCACATCGCGCGTGGACTTCTGGGGCAACCCCAAGGCGGGAGGGGCCACTTTACTTGTCAGAAACAATGCCATGCTGATTTTCCCTGCCCACATAGCTGTTCTTGTCGTCCACCCCGCAAAAGTGCATGGCAAGAATTGGGCGCGGCACCCCCCCCCGCTCGAAGTGAATGAAATGACCATCCCGCTTGGGCGCCGAGCGAAATTTTCTCAAAGTTGCCGTTCCAGGAGGCCCTGGGGTGACGAATGCCTGGGAGGTTTTTGCTTGTCCAGGCTCTTGGAGGGCTCCTGAGGCTCCCCGCGGTTTCTTGGCGGCGTCTGCGGCCGTCTGGAGGCCATCTTGGGCGTCTTGGAACGATCTTTCGGCGACTCAAGGCTCCTCGGATCGTCTCGGGGGCGTCTCGGCTCTCTTGGGGCGTTCCTGGGGCGCTCTGGGACCTGGAAGTCAGCGCTCTGGGACCTGCGACACTGAAATGCCCGCGCAGCCCCCAGTTGTGCCATCACTGTTTCTTATGTTGTGGGAGGGCGGGTGGGAATGGGCATGCCATGCTTGACTCGCTCGAGCCGGCTAGCTTGACCCCGTAACCCTAACCCCTACCTCCTCCTCCTCCTCCTCCTCCTCCTCCTCCTACTCCCTCCCCTTCCTCCTCCTCCTCCCTCCTCCTTCTCCTCTCCTCCTTCTCCTCCTCCTCCTCCTCCTCCCCACCCCCTACACCCCTACCCACTACCCCTACCCTCCTCCTCCTCCTCCTCCTCCTCCTCCTCCTCCTCCTCCTACTCCCCCTCCTCCCTCCTCCTCCTCCCCTCCTCTTCCTCCCCGCCCTCCCTGCACGCAGGGCCCGTGACGGCCGCGACGGCCCCCACCTCCGCTGCCGCCGAGCCCGCCGCACTCCCAGAACTCTGTTGTCCGAAACTCACACCGCTGCACACGAGAAGGACGAGAGATGAGGAGGAATGAGGAAGAGGTGATAGATGATGATGATGATGATGAGGAGGGGAGAGGAGGAGGAGGAGGAGGAGGTAGGGGGAGGGGTCAAGCTAGCCAGCTCGAGCGAGTCAAGCATGGCATGCCCATTCCCACCCGCCCTCCCACAACATAAGAAACAGTGATGGCACAACTGGGGGCTGCGCGTCCATTTCGGTGCGAGTGGAGGATACCCCAGGACACCGCATTGACGTCCGCGCGGGATGTGCGCCGCGTCCCATTCCCGCCACGAATTTCGCAACGTCGACGACAAGATTGGCCATGTTGAAAGGAACAACGGACACGTTCCGCCCTCCCACCACATAAGAAACAATGCTGGCGCAACTGGGTGCTGGCGCGTAGTGGTAGTAGTAGTAGTAGTAGTAGTAGTAGTAGTAGTAGTAGTAGTAGTAGTAGTAGTAGTAGTAGTAGTAGTAGTAGTAGTAGTAGTAGTAGTAGTAGTAGTAGTAGTAGTAGCAGTAGTAGTAGTAGTAGTAGTAGTAGTAGTAGTAGTAGTAGTAGTAGTAGTAGTAGTAGTAGTAGTAGTAGTAGTAGTAGTAGTAGTAGTAGTAGTAGTAGTAGTAGTAGTAGTAGTAGTCGTAGTAGTAGTAGTCGTAGTAGTAGTAGTCGTAGTCGTAGTAGTAAGTAGTAGTAGTAGTAGTAGTAGTAGTAGTAGCTTAGTATTTGTTGTGGTCGTAGCAGTAAATCGTAGTAGTAATCGTAGTATATCGTAGTGATTAATCGGTAGTAGTAGTTAGTAGGTGTAGTTAGTAGTCGTAGTAGTAGTAGTAGTAGTAGTAGTAGTAGTAGTAGTAGTAGTAGTAGTAGCTGTAGTAGTAGTAGTAGTAGTAGTAGTAGTAGTAGTAGTAGTAGTAGTAGTAGTACTAGTACTAGTACTAGTAGTAGTTGTAGTAGTAGTAGTAGTAGTAGTAGTAGTCGTAGTAGTAGTCTAGTAGTAGCTAGTACTAGTAGTAGTAGTGTAGTAGTAGTAGTAGTAGTAGTAGTAGTCGTAGTAGTAGTCGTAGTAGTAGCCGTAGTAGTAGTAGTAGTAGTAGCAGTAGTAGTAGTAGTAGTAGTAGTAGTAGTAGTAGCCCTGAGTCGCCGAAAGATCGTTCCAAGACGCCCAAGATGGCCTCCAGACGGCCGTAGGGCCAAGAAACCGCGGGGAGACTCAGGAGGCCCTCCAAGAGTCTGAACAAGCAACAACCTCCCAGGCATTCGTCACCCCAGGGTCTCCTGGAACGCCCCGGCGCCCAATACACTGGCGAGCTAAAAACGTGCGCCAAGCCCAAGCGGGAGCGCATTTTTGAGAAAATTTCGCTCGGAGCCCAAGCGAGAAGGTCATTTCATTCACTTCGAGCGGGGGGGGTGCCGCGCCCAATTCTTGCCATGCACTTTTGCGGGGTGGACGACAAGAACAGCTATGTGGGCAAGCGAAAATCAGCATGGCATTGCTTCTGACAAGTAAGGTGGCCCCTCCCGCCTTGGGGTTGCCCAAGAAGTCCGCGCGCGATGCGCGCCGCGCCCCATTCCTGCCACGCATTTCGCATCGTCGACGACAAAGCAGGCCATGCTGAGAGGAATTACCCTGGCGACGTACCCAACCCCTGCGCACAAGCGGGGCGCAAATAGTTTAGGATACTTTATAAGGGGGCGATGACGGAGCAAGGGTTACATATGTCTGCAGGCGGAATTCGGGAGACTCGCAGGACACTGGCTACAGGAAAAGGGCTTGATAACACTGATGATTTACAATTCCTGAGCACTCCTAGCCACTTCGAAAACGGGGATCACAGCAGGCCTCGAAAGTGGCGACAGGTTCACAGATCGCAGCCCCGCAGGGATGGCGAGGTCTCATTTGAATCTGCCCGTGGCCCTCATTGCGCTGGGCCCCCCAGCAGGCCTCGAAAATGGCGGCAGTTTCGCAGATCGCAGCCCCCCAGGGATGGCGAGGTCTAATTTGAATCCGCGCGTGGCCCTCACTGTGCTGGGCCCCCCAGCAGGCCTCGAAAATGGCGACAGTTTCGCAGATCGCAGCCCCCCAGGGATGGCGAGGTCTAATTTGAATCCGCGCGTGGCCCTCACTGTGCTGGGCCCCCCAGCAGGCTTCGAAAATGGCGACAGTTTCGCAGATCGCAGCCCCCCAGGGATGGCGAGGTCTAATTTGAATCCGCGCGTGGCCCTCACTGTGCTGGGCCCCCCAGCAGGCCTCGAAAATGGCGACAGTTTCGCAGATCGCATCCCCCCAGGGATGGCGAGGTCTAATTTGAATCTGCCGCGATTACCCTCTATGCTGGACCCCCCAGCAGGCCTCGAAAGTGGCGACAGTTTCACAGATCGCAGCCCCCCAGGGAGGGCGAGGTCTAATTTGGATCTGCCGCGATTACCCTCTATGCTGGACCCCCCAGCAGGCCTCGAAAGTGGCGACAGTTTCACAGATCGCAGCCCCCCCCCCAGGGATGGCGAGGTCTAATTTGAATCTGCCGCGATTACCCTCTATGCTGAGCCCCCCAGCAGGCCTCGAAAGTGGCGACAGTTTCACAGATCGCAGCCCCCCGCAGGCAAGACAGAATGAGGCGGGAAAGAGGCGGGAGGCGGGAGGAGGAAGGACGCGACCACACTGCTCTATTCATTCAAAACGAATACCCAACCAAGGAGGGCTGGGAAAATTACCCTGGCGACGTACCCAACCCCTGCGCAAAAGCGGGGCGCAAATAGTTTAGGATACTTTATAAGGGGGCGATGGCGGAGCGAGGGTTACATATGTCTGCAGACGGAATTCGGGAGACTCGCAGGACACTGGCTACAGGAAAAGGGCTTGATAACACTGATGATTTACAATTCCTGAGCACTCCTAGCCACTTCGAAAACGGGGATCACAGCAGGCCTCGAAAGTGGCGACAGGTTCACAGATCGCAGCCCCGCAGGGATGGCGAGGTCTCATTTGAATCTGCCCGTGGCCCTCACTGTGCTGGGCCCCCCAGCAGGCCTCGAAAATGGCGACAGTTTCGCAGATCGCAGCCCCCCAGGGATGGCGAGGTCTAATTTGAATCCGCGCGTGGCCCTCACTGTGCTGGGCCCCCCAGCAGGCCTCGAAAATGGCGACAGTTTCGCAGATCGCAGCCCCCCAGGGATGGCGAGGTCTAATTTGAATCCGCGCGTGGCCCTCACTGTGCTGGGCCCCCCAGCAGGCCTCGAAAATGGCGACAGTTTCGCAGATCGCAGCCCCCCAGGGATGGCGAGGTCTAATTTGAATCCGCGCGTGGCCCTCACTGTGCTGGGCCCCCCAGCAGGCCTCGAAAATGGCGACAGTTTCGCAGATCGCAGCCCCCCAGGGATGGCGAGGTCTAATTTGAATCCGCGCGTGGCCCTCACTGTGCTGGGCCCCCCAGCAGGCCTCGAAAATGGCGACAGTTTCGCAGATCGCAGCCCCCCAGGGATGGCGAGGTCTAATTTGAATCCGCGCGTGGCCCTCACTGTGCTGGGCCCCCCAGCAGGCCTCGAAAATGGCGACAGTTTCGCAGATCGCAGCCCCCCAGGGATGGCGAGGTCTAATTTGAATCCGCGCGTGGCCCTCACTGTGCTGGGCCCCCCAGCAGGCCTCGAAAATGGCGACAGTTTCGCAGATCGCAGCCCCCCAGGGATGGCGAGGTCTAATTTGAATCCGCGCGTGGCCCTCACTGTGCTGGGCCCCCCAGCAGGCCTCGAAAATGGCGACAGTTTCGCAGATCGCAGCCCCCCAGGGATGGCGAGGTCTAGTTTGAATCCGCCCGTGGCCCTCACTGTGCTGGCCCCCCAGCAGGGCTCGAAAATGGCGACAGTTTCACAGATCGCAGCCCCCCAGGGATGGCGAGGTTTAATTTGAATCCGCCCGTGGCCCTCACTGTGCTGGCCCCCCAGCAGGGCTCGAAAGTGGCGACAGTTTCACAGATCGCAGCCCCCCGCAGGCAAGACAGAAAGAGGCGGGAAAGAGGCGGGAGGCGGGAGGAGGAAGGACGCGACCACACTGCTCTTTTCATTCAAAACGAATACCCAACCAAGGAGGGCTGGGAAAATTACCCTGGCGACGTACCCAACCCTTGCGCAAAAGCGGGGCGCAAATAGTTTAGGATACTTTATAAGGGGGCGATGACGGAGCGAGGGTTACATATGTCTGCAGACGGAATTCGGGAGACTCGCAGGACACTGGCTACAGGAAAAGGGCTTGATAAAGCTGATGATTTACAATTCCTGAGCACTCCTAGCCACTTCGAAAACGGGGATCACAGCAGGCCTCGAAAGTGGCGACAGGTTCACAGATCGCAGCCCCGCAGGGATGGCGAGGTCTTTTGAATCGCGCGTGGCCCTCACTGTGCTGGGCCCCCCAGCAGGCCTCGAAAATGGCGACAGTTTCGCAGATCGCAGCCCCCCAGGGATGGCGAGGTCTAATTTGAATCCGCGCGTGGCCCTCACTGTGCTGGGCCCCCCAGCAGGCCTCGAAAATGGCGACAGTTTCGCAGATCGCAGCCCCCCAGGGATGGCGAGGTCTAATTTGAATCTGCGCGTGGCCCTCACTGTGCTGGGCCCCCCAGCAGGCCTCGAAAATGGCGACAGTTTCGCAGATCGCAGCCCCCCAGGGATGGCGAGGTCTAATTTGAATCCGCGCGTGGCCCTCACTGTGCTGGGCCCCCCAGCAGGCCTCGAAAATGGCGACAGTTTCGCAGATCGCAGCCCCCCAGGGATGGCGAGGTCTAATTTGAATCCGCGCGTGGCCCTCACTGTGCTGGGCCCCCCAGCAGGCCGGCCTCGAAAATGGCGACAGTTTCGCAGATCGCAGCCCCCCAGGGATGGCGAGGTCTAATTTGAATCCGCGCGTGGCCCTCACTGTGCTGGGCCCCCCAGCAGGCCTCGAAAATGGCGACAGTTTCGCAGATCGCAGCCCCCCAGGGATGGCGAGGTCTAATTTGAATCCGCGCGTGGCCCTCACTGTGCTGGGCCCCCCAGCAGGCCTCGAAAATGGCGACAGTTTCGCAGATCGCAGCCCCCCAGGGATGGCGAGGTCTAATTTGAATCCGCGCGTGGCCCTCACTGTGCTGGGCCCCCCAGCAGGCCTCGAAAATGGCGACAGTTTCGCAGATCGCAGCCCCCCAGGGATGGCGAGGTCTAATTTGAATCCGCGCGTGGCCCTCACTGTGCTGGGCCCCCCAGCAGGCCTCGAAAATGGCGACAGTTTCGCAGATCGCAGCCCCCCAGGGATGGCGAGGTCTAATTTGAATCCGCGCGTGGCCCTCACTGTGCTGGGCCCCCCAGCAGGCCTCGAAAATGGCGACAGTTTCGCAGATCGCAGCCCCCCAGGGATGGCGAGGTCTAATTTGAATCCGCGCGTGGCCCTCACTGTGCTGGCCCCCCAGCAGGGCTCGAAAATGGCGACAGTTTCACAGATCGCAGCCCCCCAGGGATGGCGAGGTCTAATTTGAATCCGCCCGTGGCCCTCACTGTGCTGGCCCCCCAGCAGGGCTCGAAAGTGGCGACAGTTTCACAGATCGCAGCCCCCCGCAGGCAAGACAGAAAGAGGCAGGAAAGAGGCGGGAGGCGGGAGGAGGAAGGACGCGACCACACTGCTCTATTCATTCAAAACGAATACCCAACCAAGGAGGGTTGGGAAAAAAACGAGACTGTGTATATATTTTTTACAGTCAGGATGGGCGGGCCCGGATTGACGGCCGCGCGCGATGCGCGCCGCGTCCCAATGTGCGCCGCGTCCCACTGTTGCCACATATTTCGCACCGTCGGCGACAAGGCAGGCCATGCTGAGATGGAAAAGCGAAGACTTCGTATTGGTTTTTTTACAGTCCTGATGGGCGGGCCCAGATTGACTGCCCCGCGCGATGTGCGCCGCGTCCCATTCCTGCCACGTTTTCGCATCGTCGACGACAAGAAAGACATTGTTGAGAAGAAAAACAACCACTTTGCATTAATTTTTAACCGTCTGGATGGGAGGTCCCGGATTGGGCCCCTATCGGCCAGAATACGAGGTAGGTGGAGGTATATTCTAATAAGGAACAAGGATACGGAAAGGAGGAGGAGGAGGAGGAGGAGGAGGAACAGGAGGAGCAGGAGGAGGAGAGGGATGAGGAGGAGGAGGGAGACCTTCTGCCCTCGCTGCCCCCGCGCCGGCGCGTCGAGCATGGAGCCACGGCGCCAGGAAAACCACGTTGGGCTCAGGAGGGGCTCTTGCCTCTTCGCGCCGTGCCTCAGATCTCGAGGAATCCAGATCGGCAGTAACATAAACGTTCGACGGTCCGCGCGGATTTCTTGGGTCTGCGCTAGTCCCCCCCTCCTTGGCGCGGAGCGCGCCAGAGGCGCCGCCGGGGGGGGGGGGCCAGCGCCGATCTAAGAAATCCGCGCGGAGCCCCCGAAAGCTTATGATTAGGGGAGCTTGTTGTGCCTCTGAGATCGAGGCTCGCCGTGACCAGGAAGGCTTGCCCCTCCCGTGGCAGCCAGGCCGCTGCACTCGCACTCCTCAGACGCTTTTTGGCCCAAGAGCAGGCCCCCCTCTGCGGCTCCCTCGCCCGGCCGGCCCTGCCGCACCGCGAGGGTCAGTTGAGACAGCGGCGGCTTTTCCTCAGCATCGTTCGCGCGTGTGCATCTGTTTCGGGGGCGGCAAAGAGGGGGGGGGGATATCATGGCGGGGGCCATGATATTTCCCCAGATTTCATGGCGCCTCTTCTTATTTCATTGCGTCCCTGGTCCCCCCGCTGGGCCGCGCACGTGCCGCCGGCCATGATTTGCACCCCCCCCCCTTCTTGGACACTCCCCTCTTGGCCGTGCCCGACATTTGTTCTCGGCAAGGACCATCGAGGAGCATCCTAGATCATCTGGCCAACAACAGCAAGGCAGCGCACGAAATCGGAAAATGCACGGGGAATGGACGTCCGAGCGATAGCAAGCGTTCGCCTGGATCAGAACCGCCCAGCATCGGTCACTTGGACCCCTCCGGGGTCCGTCCTGGCCCGCTCTTCGAGGCGCAGATCTGGCCGTGACGGCGAGAGGCCCCCCGGAGGCCCAGCGCGAGGACGCAGAGCGCAGGGCCGCCGCTGTCTCGGCCGGCCCGCCCTGCCCCTGAGATCCGCCGTTGCAGAGCCTCGGAGAAGAAAAAACGCCATAAACATCAAACTTTTGGCGTTCCTCGGGGGCGGCAAAGAGGGGGGTGATGACTAGGGGGGGTGGATATTATGGCCGGGGCCATGATATTTCCCCAGATTTCCTGGCGCATCGTCGTATTCCATTACGTCCCTGGCCCCCCCGCTGGGCAGCGCACGTGCCGCCTGTCATGATTTGCGCCCCCCCCTCTTGGGCACCCCCCTCTTGGCTGCTCCCGAATAAACGTCAAACTTTTGGCGCTTCGCGCGGATTTCTTGGTTCCGCGCTGGGCCCCCCCCCCCCCGCGGTGCCTCTGGCGCTGCCTTTGGCGCGCTCCGCGCGCCTGGGAGGGGCGCCCAGTGCAGATCCAAGAAGTCCGCGCGGGGCGCCACAGGTTTACGTTCAAAAGCTGGTTCTCTTTTGCTTCTGGAGCAGCTGCAGCCTCCAGCCTCGCGAGGATCCCATCTCTCTGCAGCACCCCGCGAGCTGCACCGATCTTTCAAAAAAGAGCCAGGCCCCGAGCGGCCGGCAGAGCCGCCAGCTCGCTTCGCCGCGCCTGCGGCGCCGGGGCCTCAGGGGCCCCGTCCGAGGCGCGATGCCCCGCCGCTCGTCCTCTCGGGGGCGACGAGGGGGGCGAGTGGCCCGGGGGCGGGCATTGCACGCATTCGCCGGGGAGCCTCGCCGAAGGCATGGGCCATCGGCGCCAGTGGATGCCTGCATACCGTTCTCCCCATGGGCTCTGTTCGCCCCCGTCGTCGCCCCCGATCCTCCCGTGCCGCTGCCGCCGCGCTGTGCCTGGCGGCCCTGTGGTGCCTCGCGTGCCTCGCGGCGCCCGCGTTCGTGCCCGCGCCCGGCGCGGAGGCGCCCGCCGCCGCGGGCGGCCTCGCGGCCGCGCGGGGGCGCGCGGCGCAGGCGGCGGCGCTCGGCGCGGTGCTCGCGGCGCCCGGCGCGGCCCACGCGGCGAACCAGGCCAGGCTCGGAGGCCAACATCGGCGGTGTGCCTCCACCGAGGGGAGATGTGCAGGGTTTCTCCGAAGGGCTTAGGCAACCCGTCTTCCTCCCTCCTCCTCCTCCTCCTCCTCCTCCCTCCTCCTCCTCCTCCTCCCTCCATTCTCCTCCCCTCATCAATCTCCTCCTGCCCCTCCCCCTCCTCCGCCTCCTCCTCCTCCTCCTCCTCCTCCTCGGGTCGCCTACGGCCCCAGTGGAAACCGTGCAGGAAGATGATCCCGATCTCGGTGGTGGATCGGGACAAGAGGCACATGGTGGTTGTATTGCCTTGATGTAGCTCGCAGCTTGCTCGTGCTCATGCCCCTGCGCGCAGTTTTCGGGCCTGGGCTCTCTTAGGTCGGTCTCTCCGCCGCTCGTGTCTGCTCTGGCCCTCGCTGCGGTTTGGTTTCGGGCCCTCGTCGGTCCCCCTCGTCGTTGTGCGGCCTTGCCCGGGAGTTCGCGCTTGACTGTAACCCACGTCCGAAACAACATATCTCGGTGGTGGTGGTAATGTTCGGGCTTCCCAGGTGGCCGACAGACTACCACCAACACCAGCATGTGAGGTCATCTTTCCCTGGTGGAGGCACCCCCTCTGTGTTGGTGTTGGTGCCCATGCCCACGCCTCCAAAAGACTTAACCAACACATTTCAAACCTGCACCCCAGATAGTGGGCGTCCAGCAGGCGGCATTGTGATATCTGAAGACGCAGCTCTGAAAGCGCGGCGAGAGCGGGCAGGTGCGCCACAGGCCGACCCCAGAATTGAGAGTGTGACAAAAGCGGCGCCCAACACGCATGAAAAAACGCAGATCTCCAAAACTGAAAATGCATTACCACAGCAGAGAACCCTAACAGCAGCAAAGGTGAAGAGGCGGATCGAAGAGTAGGAGGTCGGCTACTAAATACATGCATTCCTGGAGGTTCCTAGGAACGCTGAACGGCGGGACAGAGGTGAGATCATTGCCATGTGCCCTGGCCAAAAATCAAGCCGGCAATGAGGCGAGGGCACGGTTCCGGAAGAAATTGTTTGCAAGGAAATACAGGCGAAACGGTCGATGGACCGTTTCCGAATTGGGCGTTATCGGGCCAAGCTCAGAATATTGAAGAGCAACAGCAAGGTATAGGCATAATTTCTCGGAGTTCCGCGCGTGTTTCCTGGATCCGCGCACGGGCCTCCTTGGCGGCGCCTCCAGCGCCGCACCTGGGTCGCTGCGAGCGCCAGTGAGGGTGGTCCAACGCCGATCCACGAAATCCGAGCGAAGATCCGAGAACTTCTGTTTGTGCAGTATCTTTTCGTCTCAGAAAAGGAAACAACCAATACCGCTACAGTCAACCCGCATAGTAAAGATGATCGACTTCCCGAGGGTACCCTAGCATCCTTGCCTCTTCGGTTATCTTCGCTCCATCCTCAACCACTTTCTCAGATGCTCGTTTTGGGGACCTTCCTGGGGCAGCCCCAGTTCGATTCTCTTCCGATTCAAGTTCGACTCAGGTGCGATTCATGGTCGACTCGAATCGACGGACGCTCGACTCAGCTTCGACGCACGAATGGAGCGAACGGCTCCGGGAAGGTCCCCAGAATGAACAGCCAAATGATCGACGGCCAGCCCCGCTCGAAGAGCCTCGGCATGGGCCTCCAAGCCCCTTGCATCCTTGCCGTGCATCCCTACTATACGGGCTGATTGCACCCTGGCGTCCCAAGGGTACCCTCGCACACTTGTCTATTCGGCCATCTTCGGTCCATCCTCAGCCACTTTCGATGGCCAGCCCCGCTCGAATAGCCTCGGCCTGGGCGTCCGAGCCCCTGACATCCTCGCCGCGCAGCCTTATCATACGCGATGACTGTATACCCTGCCGTCGTCGCCACGGCTGGATCCGCCTTGGCATCCTGGTCAGCACGTGCCCCTTAAAAGGTCCCGAGTCCTGGAAGGATCAGGGGCGGCCAAGAGGGGGGTGATGATTGAGGAAGGGCTGGATATCATGGTGGGGGCCGTGACATCTTCCAGATTTCATGGCGCCTCCTCTTAGTTCAATACGTCCCCGCCCACCGTGGGCCGCGCACATGCCGCCGGCCATGACCTGCGTCCCCCCCTCTTGGACGCCCTCCTCTCGGACGCCCCCGCAAGGAGCGGCACCGAATCCTGTCTGCTTCCCCAGGTCGGGCGGCGTCGACGTCGCCCTTGGTCGTCGTCGGCGTCGTTGTCAGCGACGTGGTGGTCGTTTTGTTGGTGGTCGTTGTCGTCGTCTTCGTCGTCGTGGTGGGCGTCGTGGATCTTCGTCGTGGGGTCGCCCGTTATCTACTCGCGCTGATCCTGGGGAGGCCCATTCCGAGCCCGAGAGCGGTCGATGCGCCCTCCTGGCCAAGCCAGGACGGGGTGCGCGCCGATCCCAGGACCAGGATGGTTGCGGCCCGCGGCGCCGGGATCGGCGCGCTTGCTGTGGATAGTTGGCACCCTCCGACGCGTCACTGCCAGGGGTACGCGGTGCTGCAGCTGGGCTGGGCAGTCTTCATCCCTCCCCAAGGCAATATCGCACACCGACCCACACCTCCCGCCTGCCCATAGAAGCCCTCGATCCACTCGTTCTCGTCTGGGCGGCTTTTGCTTTGAGGGCCCTGGCACGCGGAAGCGGCCTCTGTTCGGCGTTCGAATAGCAAAAATAATCGTAAACATCAGAGTGAGGGGGCCGAACGGTCATTCATTGTTCTTGGGTGCGTGGCTGAAGTGGGACTCCGCGGTGATTGTTGTTGTTTGTGTTGGTGATATTGTTGTTGGTGGTGGTGTTGTTGGTGTTGTGTGGGTTGGTGTTGTTGTTATTGTTGGTGTTGCTGCTGTTGTTGGTGTTGTTGTCATTGTTGCTGATGCGTTTGTTGTTGTTGTGGTGGTGGTGGTGGTTGTGTTTGGGTGTTGTTGATGGTGTTGCTATTGATGTTGATGTTGATGCTGCTGCTGCTGTAGTTGTTGTGGCTGCCTTTGTTGGCTGTTGTCGTTGTCGTTATTGCTGGCTTTGTTGGTGTTGGTGTTGGTGTTGGTGTTGTTGTTGGTGGTGGTGGGGTTAATGGTGGTAGTGGTGGTGGTGTTGTTTGTGTTTGTATTGGTGTTGCTGTTGCTGCTGCCGTTTTTGTTGCTGCTGATATTGCAAATGTTAGTGTTGTTGGTGGTGGTGGTAATTGTTTGTTCGTGTCTTTGTTTGGTTGGTCGGTCGGTTGGTTGGTTGATTGGTTGGTTGGTTGGTTGTTTGTTGTTGTGTGTTGTTTGTTGTCTGATGTCGTCGTTCATCCCGCGACCCGGCCCGAGGCCCACCCGCGACCCACCCGCAATCCCTTTGCGACCCACCCGCGACCCACCCATTTGTTTTGACGCCGAATTCGGCGCCTGCGGTGGGCTCGTTGCATCATGTGATTTGAAATCGGCACCTGCGGCGGGCTTCTTCAGAGCCTCGCAGGCTGCCGACGACACTGCCAGCCCCTCCCTTGTATCCGAATCTGCGGGATGCTACGGAGGTCCGCGCGGAGTTCTTCGATCGGCGTTGGGACTCCCTGGCGGAGCCTCCGACGCCGACCATGGCGCGCTCCGCGCGCGAGGGAGGGGGGTCCAGCGCCGATCCTAGAAATCCTCGCGGACCTCCGCGAAATTCTGTTTGTGGCGTTGGTTATCCCTTCAGTGTTAAACTTGCCAATAGCCTTCGCGATGAATTCGCCAAAGATTGGCGGTTATGCCGAAGACCGCAGAGCACCCCCTACAGACAGCCGATTACCGCTGAGAAGCCGCCGATTAGCCACGAAGGGGGATGGATTACAAGAGGACGGCTCCGGCTGAAAAGTTGCCCTGCAGGGGACGGGGCTCAGACTTCGGGTGGGGGGTGAAGAGATCAGGACTCGGGCATCTGGGGATGAGGGGCGGGGCCGGCGTGCGAGCTTCCCTTGGGGTGCCGTCATCGGCCTGGGCCCCGCCGTGCTGTTCTGGATCTACTTCAACAAGCCCGAGCTGCTGTGAGCGCGCTCCCCGCACCAGCCGCGCCCGAGCGCCCCTCGCTGCGCCTCGGGCTGGCCGCAGGCCAGGCTGCGGCGCTCCCGCACGGGCGCGCCCGCCGCGCCCGAGCCCTCCGACGGGGCGCAGGGCCCGGGCCCCCCTCGCGTCGCGAAACGATCTCGACGGCCAGTGGTGGGCCACGTTCGGCCCCTGCAGGGGGCACTCACCCGGCCCCGGGGGGCCGTCCCCCCCAAAAGCGATTCGGGGTGAAGAACGGGTCCCGAGGAAAGGCGGCCGCGCGAAGAAGAAGCGGGAGATAGGGCGAGGGGGGGAGGCTTATCAGAAGGAGGCCGCTTCTGAGAGCCCTTCCCCCTCCCGCTTCACGAATCCCCCCCCCCTCCTGCGCCTCCCGAACTGGCCCCGACGACGAAAGGGTCCAGACCTCCCGGGGCCCCTGCCGTGAACCGAGCACGGCGCGTCGGGGGCCCCGGGCGCCTCGGAGCCCGGCGGGGCGCGGGCACTTCCGCTGGGCCCTGGGAGGGCGGGGGGGGAGCCACGCAGAAGTCGCCCACTGTCGCACAGGGGGGGGCAGAGCGCCGAGGGAAGGGGAGCGAGGAAGGTCGAGGACTGAGGCTCGGACGGGTTTTCTGATGTCTCCGTCGGTCCCCGTCGCCCTCATCGCCTCTGGATGCCTTCTGGCAACTGCGCCTCGTCGAGGGCTTTCCGGGGGTGCCAAGATCGTCCCGAACGGCCGCTGGAGGCCCGAGTTCTGACCAGAAAGCTTGGTCGGCCACGCGCAGAGGGGGATATGGGGGAGGGGGGAAGGCTTCTTAGTTGCACCCTTGCTTCTTAGAAGGCGCGGTCCTTGTCTACAGGTGGAGGGCCCGCGCCTGCGAAGAAGCAGCCTCCTTCTAAGAGGCCTTCCCCCCCCCCCCGGATACCCCTTTGCGCGCGCCGCCAAGCGGAAGATCGGAAAGAGCGTGTTCTACCGCTGCTGGCGGAAAACCGGGGGGGGGTCACTACCGGTTCGAACCCCTCTCCCCCCCCCCCCTCCTCCGGAAAACCGGGGGGGGTCACTACCGGTTCGAACCCCTCCCCCCCCCCAGTTCATCATGAAAAGGGGGGGGGGGTCACTACCGGTTCGAACCCCCCCCCCCTCGAAAACCGAGTGGGGGTGCGGACAGTGGTGGGGACGGTGTTGGTGGGGACAGTGGTGAGGGGACAGCGGGACAGTGGTGGGGACAGGGGGACAGTGGGACAGTGGTGGGGACGGTAGTGGTGGGGACAGTGGTGGGGACAATGGTGGGAACAGGGGGGACAGTGGACAGTGGTGGGAACGGTGGTGGTGGGGACAGTGGTGTGGGGACAGTGGGAATGAGGTGGAAACACTGGGACAGTGGAGGGTACAATGGTGGTGGGGACACTGGTAAAGGCGGTGGCGAGGACGGCGGTGGGACAATGGGACAGAGGTACAGTGGGGACAGTGGTGGGGACAGTGGGGACAGTGGTGGGAACAGTGGGACAGCTCAGTGGGACAGCGGAGGAGTCAGTGGGACAGTGGGGACAGTGGGGATAGGCAGTGGTTGGGTCCGTGGAGACAGTGGGGAGAGTGGAACCGTGGTGGGAACAGTTGTGGGAACAGTGGGGACAGTGCGACAGTGGTGGGGGCACTGGTGGGGACAATAGGGACGGTGGTGGAACCAGTGGGGACAGTGGTGGTGAGGACAGTGGTGCTGGGAACACCAGTGGGGGATGTGATGCGGACGGTGGTGGGGACCGGGAGTCGTTTGCTGGCGGTGAGTAGGGGGGGGGGGGGGGGGGGGGGGTTCGAACCGGTAGTGACCCCCCCGTTTTCCGGATCCGGAGGGGGGAGGGGGGGGGGGAGGGGTTCGAACCGGTAGTGACCCCCCCGGTTTTCGAAGGGAGGGGGGGGGGGGGAGGGGTTAGGGAGGGGGGGGTTTTGCCGGGGAGAGGGGGGGGGGGGGGGGAGGGGTTCCAGCAGGGGGGGGGGGGGGGATTTTCGGAGGGGGGGGGGGGGGAACCCCGGGTTCCGGAGGAAAAGGTTGGCAATTTTCCACAGTAAAGCGGCGGTGGATCACGCTCTCTCGAAGATCGGGACGATGGAAATGCGTACGGAAAGAGTGGGCGCAAAGACCGACAGCATTCCCCGTTCATTCTGAGCAGGTCTCGCCATTCATGCCGCCGCGGGCGTCGTTCATTTGAGGCAGAAGGCCGCCTGCCCAGCAGCGGCCGCTGTCGGGGCTGGTCCGCCTTTGCTGCTGGCCGCTGCTCGCCCTGGAGAGCCCCCGCCGCCCCGGCCAGAGGTCCTCTCCGAAGCTCTCGCCGGAGCGCACCCCGCAGGGAGCCCGTGGAGCAGCGGCATCGCCACCTGGCTGCCCCCCCCGAGCCACTGGGGCCGCGGGCGGCCTGGCGCGCTCCGGCCGCCCAGGGGGCTCGCGAGGGGGGGGCGGTCGGTGCGCGCAGGCTCGGGCACCTCGACGGGGCCACACCCGGGGCCTCGGGGGGGGGGCCTGCACAGTCGGCCCCCCGTAGCAGCTCATCCCGTTTCGGTGGCGTCCCTCCCGCCTCGCCCCGAGACGTGTGCATGCGGCCGGAGGGAGGCGTGGACGGCGAGGATGACGTCACGGAAGCGGATGGCTTGCGAGGGGTCGGTTAGGCCGTGCCCGGAGACCCCGCCGGGGTCGTGGAAGAAGTCTCGACAGAGTTTTGTTTGGCAGTTTTCGGCGTTTGGGGGTCTGAGGGACCTCAACAAGTGAAGAGTATGAAAAGCCAGTCCTGCGGAAGTGGTCCAGCCCTCCTGAAGGTCCACGTCGTAAACATGTTTCGGCGCGGAGATGCCCATATGTGCATCTCTTTGCTGGCGAGCTCCCTGCGTATGAGTTTTTGAGCAAGAGCAGGGCTCGGCAACTGATCGCGAGTGGATCTGACTTAAGCCATCCTGGGCTTTGCGAGCCCACCGAGGTCTGACGTTCGGCCACATCATCCTCGTCCTTCGCCTTCTCATCCTCATCGTCATGTGGTATGCAACGTTATGTTATGGTTTCCCTTGCTACTCTTTTTCCTCCCCCGAAGATTACGGTCATGTATCCTGGCCTTTTCCGCGAATTGTGTTTCTTGTTACGTACAAGATGTTGTTTTCAATCCGTTCAGAAAGGCGTTCCCTTTACAGCGTTGGCTCCATTTTACCGTCCCCAGTCCGTCCAAATCATATTTTCTTGTATAGTGTTGACCTTATTTCAATGTTTCGGCTCTTCCAAACCGTTTTCTTGCTGCAGCGTTGGCTTCATGTTCGCGCTTCCATTCGTTCCAAATCATGCTCCCGCTGCAGCGCTTGTCTGGTTTCCGCGCTATCGGTCCTTCGAAATCGTGCTCCCGCTTCAGCGCTGATCTCATTTTGCGCTTCCCGCTTTCCAGACCGTCGATGTGCATGTCCCGTCATTTCCCTCTGACCTTTTTGTTGAAATGAGTCGCGTTCACGATGCGACGCCATGATATGTCGTGCTATACCATGTATCGGACACTCTTTCGGGATCATTGAACCGTTCGACATCCAATTGTGCGAATGGGAGATGTACGCAATGGCGAGGAATGGGAGGGAAGGGTAGGACGCCAGATATGACGCTTGCGGTCCTAGCTTGCCTCGTACCCCTTGCTCTTCTCCCCTCTCCCCCTCCTCCTTTCTCGCTCACCTCCTCCTTCTCCTGTTCCTCCTCCTCCGCCTCCTCTCCCCCCTTTTCCCCTCCACCCACCTACCTGCACCCCTCCTGCCTCAACCATCCTCCAACTTCCCTCATCAGCAGCAGCAGCAGCAGCATGGAGGGCGCGCTCTGGCGGCTGCTCAGGCGTCTGTTTCGAGGCACTGATGCGCTCCGCGCAGGGTTGTTGTGGAGGTCGACGACGAGCTGAGGGCGAACCCGCTGTCGCGCGCGGGTAGGGGCAGCAGCACCTTCTGGCTGGCGACCCCGACCAGCTTTGGATGTAGGCCAGCACGGCGCTGCGGCAGATGGCCTTCTGCCGCCGCCTGGGCGCAGGGCTCGCCCAACGACCCGGGCCGCGTGCCGCCTGCAGCGCGCTGTTACTGTCGACGACGCTGGCGAGGCCACGCGAGACTGCGGCGAGCCGCTCGGTCGCCGCGCGGCCCGCGCTCTGGCGTGCCCCCGCAGCGCCCTCCGCCTGCGAGCACTCGCCGGCGCCGTGCGCCGCCTCGAGGAGGAGCTGCGCGCCGCGGGGACCGTCGTGGGCATCGAGCGCCAGATCCTTGAGCCGTCTCCATTCAGACTTAAATCGGGCATGCTTCTGAACATGCTTTGACCCTGTAGGAGGACATGCCCAACCTAAATTTAGACCTGACGAGTTGATCCGCGTGGCTGTCATGGACCTTGTCGTGGGTTTCCGGGCCTCCGTTCAGCGGTGGTGGCTGGACGTCAACGTCCAGACGCCCTTTTGCAGCTCCCTGCCCACGGCCAGCCAGGTCGCAGGAGCCGCGGCGGCGGCGGGCGACCGCGCTAAGGCGGCCTTGTGCAGCGACACCGTCCGCGCTGCTGTCGAGGCCTTCGGGCGCTTCAGCGGGGGTGCGGCGACGGTTATCGACGAGCTCGCGGCCGCGTCGCAGCTGCACGGGCGCCGACTTGCACGGCGGCCGCCAGGGCACGACGGCAAATGCGCTCGCGGAACGCATCAGCACGATGGTCGCGCTGTGGTGCGCCGACGCGAAGCTATCGGCGCTGGGGCACTGAGCGCCCGCGCGCGCTTATTCGGCGCTCCATACCAGGAGCCAGCGATCAAGAGGCATGCGGATCATCATCATCATCATCAGCATCACCATCACCATCATCATGTCATTATCGTCATCATCATTATCATCATCATCCTCATCATTATCATCATCGGCATCGGCATCAGCATCAGCATCAGCGTCATGTTCGCCTCCAGCAACATCACCACCAGCACCATCAACATCGCCAGCATTTCCATCATCATCGCCATCATCTTCATATTCATTATCACCGTCATCATCACCACCATCATAATCATTATCATCAACATCATCGTCACCATCGTCAACATCTCCATAATCATCATCATCATCACCATATTTATCACAAGCATCAGCATGATTGTCATTGTCTTCGTCGGACGGCGTGCGGCCCCCTGAACGTAGGCCACACTGAACCTTGGATGCCTCCTTCTCCTGCTCGTTCCGCGTGCTCGCTTCTCCTCCTCCTCCTCCTCCTCCTCCTCCTCCTCCTTCTCATCTTCATCATCATGATCCTTCTTCACCTCCTTGTCTTTTCTTCTCCTCGCTCTCCTCCCCCCTCCGTCTTCCCTCTCCTTCACCCTTCTCGCCCTCCTTCCGCCTCCTCATCCACTCCCTCATTTCCCCCCTCCTCCTTGGCCTCATCCCCCCATCGTCCCATCCGTTCTCGTCATTATCCTCCTTCTTTTTACCCTCTTCGTTCCCCGCCCATCCTGACCTCTCCTCACTTCCTGGCTTTCCTCCTCCCCGCCCCCCCTCCGGCATCTTGGTCTTCTCTTCTCTTCTCTTCTCTTTTCTTCTCTTCTCTTCTCTTCTCTTCTCTTCTCTTCTCTTCTCTTCTCTCCTCCACCTCCTCATCCTCCCCTCCGTATTTTTTCCCCTTTCTCCTCCCCCTGTCACTCCTTCTCCACTCCTCCCCCCCGCCCCCCCCCTCCCCGTTTCGGGGAGACGTAAGACCCGGGTACGGGGGACTCGGAAATCCCCGACGAGGTCGTCAAAAAAATGACGAGGCCGAGCCTGCATTTTGACGAGGCCTCCCGCTGCAGACATCCCACGAAACTCCTACTCGTCAAAATCCGAGTCGCGGTCGTCAAAAAAAAATGGCGAACCCGAGTCCTGGCAAACCCGGGTCTTACGCTCCCCCGACCGTTGTCACTCCTACCTCCTGCCTCCTCGTCCTCCCCCTCCTCCCCCCGCCTCCCCCCGACTGTCCCGCTCGCCGCGCCCGCGCGCCGGTCCCGCCGCTCCCTGCTCGGCAAGGCGCCGCCAGGGCGGGCGCAGTGTTAAGTCGGGCCTGTCCCTCTACAGGGGGAACATTTCAATGATAGTAAAAAATTGTCTGGGGACTATTTTTTGAATATTTTTGGGCATCTTTTGGGCATGTTTCGGTTTTGCATTTTTCGCTGAATTTTCCCCTGTAGGCGGACAGGCCCGACCTGAGCGCAGTGACGGCGCAGTTTGCTTTTTTACGTCTGCCGGGCGGAACTTCCCGCGCGCCCGCCGCAGAGAAAACGCACCCCGCTCGGGCCGGGACGCCCGAAATGGGTACGGAAAGAATGTGTACAATGCACAACAGCGGATCTTGTTCATTTTGAACAGGACTCGCTGTCCGCGCCGCCGCGGCCTGTGTCCATTGGAGACAGAAGGCCGCCTGCCCAACTTTCCGTACCCATTTTGGGAGTCCAAAAGAAAGCGCACCCCGCTAGGGGAAACGTAGGATTCGAGTATTCCAGCGCTCGGGTCCCTTTTCGCTTCTGGGCGAGCCCGCCCCGGGCTTGGGCAATTCAGTTTCGGTGGGATGTCAGCGGCGGGAGTTCGCGTCAAGTTTCAGAGTGGGTCTCGTAGTTTTCCTGACGGCCCCATCAGGCCAATCCGAGTCCCCGAATCCGAGTCTTACGTCTCTCTGACCCGCCGCCATCAGTGGAGGAAGAGGTGCCGATGCCGATGCAGATGCCGTTGCCTCGTGTTTGCCTTTCCCTGGGCCTCCCGGGCGGCCCTCGTCGCTCGCCGCGGCTGGGCTCGCCTCGAGACTCTGGTCAGAACGCACCCCGCAAGACAAGGGCGCCCTCGAGTGCGCGAAGTTATTCGCGCTTCGCGCTTAGCGGTTCGGCTCCGATTCCTCCTCATCCTCCCCTTCTACCCTGGGAGGCGGCGCGAGAGCGCGAAGTTATTCGCACTTCGCGCTTCGCGCAGCGCGAAGCGCGAAGTTGGGAGCCCTTGGCAAGAGGCCCAGGGCGTCGCGGCATCGGTATCTCTCGGTCTCCCCGGTCTTCGTCGGCGGCCGATGGGCGGCGTGGGCGTCTCGTCGGCGTGTGCATCGGCGCCAACGGCGACGTTCTCTCGCCAACGACGTCGTGGGCGTCGCCGTCCTCGGCGCCGTCGTGGTCCCACTCGCCGTGGTCGTGGCCGTGGTTTGGGCCCTTTGCCCGCCGCCTGGCCGCCTCCGTCCTCCACACTGGCGCCCGCGGGGGCGCGAGGAGACGATCCCGCCTCGCGCGTCGCGGCCCTGGGCTTCGAAAGGCGCCCTTCCCTCCAGGGCGGCGGGCGCAGCGCGGGGCGCGGCGCTCGAGTTTGGGTGGCCTGCCCTTTCCTTTCTCCTGGATCCCTGTTGGATCGTGGCTCTTTTTCACCTCCTCCTCGTCCTCCTCCTCCTGCTCCTCCTCCTCCTCCTCCTCCTCCTTCTTTTCCTCCTCCTCCTCCTCTCGGACGAGTCGGGATTGGGTGGGGGGGGGCCAGTGGGGGAGGATCTATGGAAGGCGGGGGGTAGGGGGGCGGAAACTGCTGCGTGAGGGTGGTCTGACTGGCCAGCGCGGCTGCGCTCTCCGCCCCTCCCCCCCCCCGAGGGCCGCTTTTCCCTCCGTCCTCCCAATCCTCGCCCCCCCAATCCTCCACCCCTTGGATCCGACGTTGCGAACAACATCGGCATCGCACAAAACTCCGACTGGAGCCCATGACTTCATCTTTCCGCGACATTCCTCCAGCTGGATCGATCCGTGAGAGTCCCGGTGCCCACAACAAGGCAAGGTTGCCAAAAGTGAAAAAATGCGACGCCAGGACCTCAAGGACTCTCCTCCCGCTTCCCCCCCCTCCTCTCCTCCCGCTCATCCGCCACCTCCTCCTCCAATTGGCACTTACGCATATTCATCACGATGGGGGCTTTGGAGTCCCAGGTCCGCTATGACACGCGTGGGCGGGTAGAGAAAAACAGCGCAATTGGAATGGACGGGTGGGGGGGTAGGAAGTCAGAGATGGCGCGAGCGCACCTAGCTTGTCTCCGCCCGTTTTCCTCCTCCTCCTTCTCTGTTCCTCCTCATAGCACCATCATCAGCAGCATCATCGCCATCATCATCAGGATCATCATGGATCATCATCATCAGCATCACCAGCATCATCAGCAGCATCAGCAACATCATCACTACCATCACCACCATCATCATAATCATCATCATCACCATCATCATCATCATCATCATCACCATCATCATCATCATCATCATCATCATTATCATTATCATCATCATCATCATCAGCATCAGCATCAGCATCAGCATCATCAGCATCATCATCATCAGCAGCATCATTATTCTCTTCCTCCCCATCCCTCCCTCTCTCCTTCCATCGTCCTGTTCACTCCTGCTTCGTCCTGCTCATCCTGGTCCTCCTCATCCTCGTTTAGCTCGCCCGCCCCAGCCGCGCAGTAGCTCGCTTCGAGACGCTGCCGCTCCGCCTCGTGCCCCCGTGCCCCCCTCCCTCCTGCGGAGCCGCCTCGGGCACATGCGCTTCGCGGCGTGCGCTCGACGGACTCACGGTGGCCACTGGCCTGGCGTCGTCCGTCGTGCATGGCGTGACCTCTTGCTTGGCATCGCTCAGTGGCCACAGGCCTTTGCGCGAGGGGTCACCGACCCACGGTGGCCACTCACGTACGTGTTTTCAGGGCGAGGACCCTCGGGGAGCATCCTGGATCATCTGGCAAAAAAGAACACGCACGCAACCGAAGACTGCGTGGGGAATGGACGTCCGAGCAATGGCAAGGGGGGCGGCGCGCGCGGCGCGCGGTCCGCGACAGCGCCCGGGCGCGTGCGCCCAGGAGGCGGAGGAGGGAGGCAACGTTCCGACGAACAATTCATGCCACCGGGCGACGGGCGCCAGGCGGAGGAGGAGGGCGACGGCCCCAGACCCCCGACGTCGTGTTTTTTTCGCACCGTCGACCCCCTGACATCTGGGCCCCTTCCCCGGGACTGGCTTCTCAGCCTGCGTCGTTTTTGTTGACGCTCGGGGGGCCCGGTGAGGGCCCATGGAGGCCGAAACCACAGAAAGGCTCGCTGTTTCTCACAGCGCCAGGGGGTCTGGGGCGCGCGTCGCGATCGGCGTCTGCGAGAGCAACGGGCAGTGCAGCAGTGGGCCAGCGGCAGCGTGGGCGGCGGCCAAGAGCCCCTGCGGGCGCGTGCGCCGCCGGCATCCGGGGCGCAGCCCACGCGCACGGGTCGGTGCGCGGGGGCGTGGCCCTTCTCAGGGGCACCGCTAGGGCCGAACATGCTCAGGAGGGAGTGGACCGACCCCCAATCGCCAATTGATCGCCGATGGGAATCTGAAAGCGAAGGAAGGACAAACGCCATGAACATAGACCTTTGGCGCTCCGCGCAGATCTCTTGGATCCGCGCTGGGCCCCCCTGGCGGCGCCTCAGGCGCCGCCCTTGGCGCGCTCCTCGCGCCAGATGTTTATGGCGTTTCTTCTTCGTCTTCTTCTTCTGATTCTTCTTCTTCTAAGGAGGGAATGGACCGACCCCCAATCGCCAATTGATCGCCGATAGGGATCAGAATGCCCCACCCCGCCCAGAAAAAGTGAGCGGACTCGCTATCGGGGCCCTCTTGGGGATCTATCGGCGATGTGTCGTTGATTCCAGGCCGTTGTTTCCCGCCCGGAGCTAGTCTCCCCCCTCGTTGCCCCTCAAGTTTCTCGAGTTTTTTGTTGCGTTTCTTCGGCGAGGTAGACGTCCAGTCAAAGCAGCCAAGCAGCCAAGCAATCTGCGTCCATCTAGTTCGTCGTCCCACTGGCCCTGTGCGGGCGGCTTCGTCAACGGCGAGTCTTCCTGGAATGCGAATTTTGACCGAGGGCATGAGCTATGATCGCGGGTGATGCTACTCCAGCGCTGCCATCGGCTGCGACGTCTCCAGCCTTGACCTCGTGGCAGCTCACTTCCTATACCCTCCCCTTTGCGATCCCCCCCCCTTTCGTTTTCCCTCGTCCCCGACCGGACCTCTCTCCGCCCCTTCCCCTTCCGTCCTCACTCGCGGCCCCTTCGGCCTGCTCTTCCCTCGCGGTCCCTCTCCTCTCGTACCCTTTCTCCCCCCCTTTTCCCTCTCCTTCCCCCTCCTCCCACCGTCCCCCCTCGCGGCCCTGCCCCTTCCTCGGCCTCCTCTTTCCCCCCCTCGCGGCCCCATCCCCCCTCTTCAGCCCCCGCGGTCCCCCCGTCGCGGTCTTCTTCGTCGTCGTGGTCGTCGTAGTCGCCGCGGTCGTCGTCTTCGCCGTCGTGGCCGCTGTCGCCGACGCAGTCGGCGGCGCGCTCGCCGACGCGGCCCCGAGGCAAGCTCAAGAATTCCGCGGGCGCGAAGGCGCGGGCCGTGTACCAGCCCTTCGCGGACAAGTTTGTTGGACGCGCCCGGGGGGTCTGGGGGCCGTCGGCGCTGGCGCCGACAGCGTCGGAGTCGGCGCTGCCGCCGCCGCCGAAGTCGTCTTAGGCGTCGCCCTCATCGGCTTCGTCGCGGGCTCTTCGTGGGCATCGCTCGCAAGGCGCACTGGGCGGGCGGGCGTCGACGTCCGGCGGCGCCCTCGTCAGCAGCGGCGTCGTCGGCGTCTCCGCCGCCGTCGTCGTCGGCGTCCGTCGTTGTCGAGCGGCCGTCGGCCCTTCCTGGACAAGATCGCCGGACGCCGTCGGGGCTCGCCGTCGCCGTCGACACCTCCGCCCGTCGGGGTGTTCGGTCGTCGGCGTCGTCGCCAGCAGGAGGGGCCGAGCGTTCCCAAGTGCAGAAGCACGTGCAGAGATCTCGATCCCTCCACGCGTCAAGAGAAACGTTCAACGCCCCCAGCGATCCCCAACAAGGACATGCTCCGAATGATCTCTGAAGCTGTCGCGTGTGACGCTACAGCGAAACATGTTGCATAATGTATGACGCGTGGTCGTTGCACAGATTCTGCTCGTCACGGGCGCATGTTGGTCCTTGTACTATTTGGACGTAGTGATGTCGTGGGCGATTCATGGATGGTATTGTGAGAATTGCTAGTGCTAGGACTACGCTATCGCCTGGGTGTGTTATGTTGACAAATGTGTTTTCGATCGTGATTACGTGTGTGAGAGTCTACAGTGTGTGTTACGAGCGCGTGTTCCGTATGTATAACACTTGCGCCTGACAGTGGTTTTGATACAATTCATTGTGTTACTGTGGCGCCATGTGTATAGGTGTACGTGCGTCATGCTGATGGTGTTATGATGATGATGATGATCTATGTGATTGCTAACTGGTGGTAGTTTGTGTGCAGGCTGTTGGTAGATGGTTACTGTGCAGAGCACTAGTGTATAGTATGGTTGGTGTGGTGATGATGCGTATGATTGACGTATGCGAGTAGTGCGTGCTGTTGATGTATTTTAGGTTGTCGCCCTCTGCCGACAGCCCCCTCTCTACCAGAGTAGATGATATCACAGTCGTGTCGGGGTGTCTGGGCGCCGTCTTGAAGATATTTGGGGGCATCATGCGGGGACGGATAGGGATCAGCAACCATACTGAGTTGTTGGGGCTATCACTGAACACGCCGTTGCATTTTTGGAGCGTCCCGCTCGGGAGTGCGAACCTTACGACTCTTACAAAGGAGTCTGGCCTCAGGATCGCGAATTCTGAGTAGTTCACGAAGAATGTTGGTTTCGGGGGCGCGTATTCTAAGTTACATACCCGGGAATCTGGCTTCGGGAGCACTAACCAGGCGTACTTCATAATTGATTATGGTCTTGGGAACGCGAACTTGGTGTAATGATTTACGCTTCGCGTATCCCTACCAGCCGTTCAGTGTTTTTGCTGGATAATCTTCTGGCGTCGTCTTTTGCCGCGCACTCGCTACAGCGGCCTACGTGCCACTGCAGCCAATTATCTCGCTCTGTGCCCCAGAACGTTGGCCCCGCTCGCTGGATCTGTCCTTCGAGCCGCCGAACAAAAAAAGTATCCCTACCAGCCTCCTGGCCCCGGCCACCCTGGTACTTCGCAGCTTGCCAACGCTTACGTCCCCTCTGGGCACCCAATTCGGCATCCGTCAGTCGGTTCGCTGGCTGCGGCCACCCTGGTACTTCGCCGTTGTCACGGGGCTTGCGCCCTTGCATCTAATTCCACGTCTGCTGCTGTCCCTGGTCGGCGGTCCCCCCGTCTACCTGCAGCTCCCGACGCGTTGCATACCTGCACCCTGGCGTACTGTTTCAGTTTACAGCCAGCCCCTTCCACTCGCCGGTTTCTCTCGGCGTTGTCCCTGACCGTCGTTGATTTTCTGGCGTTTGGCGCCTCCGACGGACTTGCAGCTTTGCGCGCTGGCAGTTCCCCTCAATCTCAGTCCCCTCAGCTACCCACCTGAGGCTTCGGCCGCCCTTAGCCGTCGCTTCGCGCGTTGCTCTGCTTTATTTTTCACGCGCTTCCTCTGCCTAGTTAGTCTCTGCGTAGCCCGCTTTGACCTGACTCGTCGCCGGCGTGTCCGCCCGCGGCCGCTGACTCAAAAGTACCCCTACCAGCTCGCACCTTGCAGGGATGCGTAGGCTTTGCCGCGCTCAGCCCCCCGCGTCGTGCCCCTCGGACAGGCGCAGGCGCTTGCGGCTTCCGCTATCTCCCGCGGGGTTGCCCCACGCCGCAGTCACCACGGGACACCACCATGCCAGCGAGTTACTCGCCAATTGGGCGTGCACCCCCTGGCGGTTGCCAGCTGCCGACGGCACCCTCTCCGTGAGCGCCGCGCGGTCCGCCCCGGCTAGCCTCTCCTCCCGCTGTTTTGTTTTGTTGTTGTTGTTCGTGTCCCGTGTGCAAGTCCGGCTCTTGCTTGTTAGCTATAATTTATGACTGCGCGCGGCCCTTTCCGTTTGCGCTGGCGAACAAAAGTCCCCACCAACCCATTCAGAAGCGTTGCCCATGCTCCTAAACAACCTCGGGGAGGGGGGGGGAGGGTACCGTTCCCCGAAAGGAAGACGGTTTTGGAAGAGGAAAGGAGGACGACAAGTGCAAGAACGAGGACGGGGACGAGGACAAGGAAGATGACGACGACGACGACGAGTAAGATGTAGACGACGAAGACGAGAACGAAGACGAGGACAACGAAAACGAGGATGAGGAAGACGACGGAAAAGAGGAGGATGAGGAGGACAACGATGACAACAACTTGTGAGCCATCTTGAGGTTTTACTGGGGCCTCTTGGGACTATCTTGGGGCCCTCTTGGGGTCATCTTGGAGCTCTCTTGGGGCTTTCTTGGGGGCCATGTGAAGCCTCTTGTGGCCATCTTCGCATGGCGTCGATCACAGAAAGGGGGGGCCTTTTCGATTTGCCTCACCCCACGAGGTTGATCAAAGCCGCCTCTTGGGGCGATCTTGGACCGAAATTGAGCGCTCCTGGGGCCGTTTTGGAGGGCCTTTTGGGCCACTTTTGCGGCCGCTTGGGCCATTCTGGGGCCATCTTGAGGCCTCAGAAAGCCATCGGAATACAGAAGGCGCGAAGGCAAAAACCAGCGATCTTCGTCAGGTGTCTGGCGGATCTGGGTCTCTGAGGGGGTGTCCGAGGGGTCTCCGAGAGCATGTGGAACGAAGTGTTGTGGTCCTCGTCGGGCTCATTGGCGGTATACCGGAGGCTACCTTGAACCATCTTCGGCCATCTTGGGCCGCTTTGGAGGCCATTTTGGAGAATCGGAGGTCCTCTTGGAGCCACGTTGGGTCATCTCGGGCGACATGACCGCTCGCGCCCTCCTCCCTTCCCACCCTGAAAACAAAAACTGTACGGTGAAGGGAAGGGGGGTACCCCTCACCGCAGGGAAGGGAAGAGAAACGGGCGACACATTCAGACCATCCACTTCCAGAGGGCTGCTGGGATTTCTATGGATTCTGGCTTCGGGAGCGCGAGTCTGGTGTAAGTCACTGGGGGCTCTAGCCTCGGGAGCGCGATTCTGGCGCAATGTACCATGGATGCTGGCCTCGGGAGCGCGAGCCTGGTGTAAGTTACACTCGGATTCTGACTTTCGGGCGCGCGAGTCTAGCGTAATATTTGAAGGAGTCTTGCTTCGGGGGCGCGGGCCTCATATGTCTGTACGTACCCCAGACCCACGGGAAATTTGAGCACGCGACTCGGGCGTGGTAACAGGGCGGTGTTGGGCTTCCCCTTGCGCGGACAGCAGCAACTTCCAGTGTGAAGCAGGCAGTACCACTACAGCACTGGAAACTGAAACTGGACACTGGAACGGGCGCAGGAAGCAGGGCACATCCGCCACGCAGCCTGATGGCCCCACAGTGGGGCCGACGGAGTGGGGCACGCGCGCGCGTGTGTGTGTGTATGTGCTTGCGTGTGTGTGTGTGTGTGTCAATATGAGTGTGCTTGATGTTCATGCACGCTGTCACTTCGTGTTGTATTATCGTTTGGGTATGTGGTCTTTGTGCATGGTTTGGTCAGCATGTCCGTGATAATCGGTTATCGGTGCGTGTGTGTGGTGCGTACATGTAGTCGTAGTCGTGCACGCGATGTGCGTAAGCTCATGGGGTACCCGACTGATGTCTCCTATGGGCGTGTGTCACTTGGTGTATAGTATAGATGCAAGGCCTTGACGTGTGCGTGTGTTGATTGTGATGGCGTGCGTTATGTATGTATATGTGCATGCATGTATTGATGCATACATGGACGTGCACATGTATATATATATATATGTATAGCTGTTTGGATGGACGGATGGATGGATGGCAACATGATTGTATGTATGCATTCATGGATGCATGCATGCACCCGTATGTATGCAAGTCTGTGTGTACATATGCATGCATACATGCATGTATGAATGTATGTATGTATGTGTGCATGCATGCATGTATGTGTGTGTATGTACGTACGTACGTACGTACATATGTTTGTATGTATGTATGTATGCGTGCATGCATGCACGCACGCACGCACGCATGCATGCATGCAATCTATGTATGGATGTATGTATGTATGTATGTATGTATGTATGTATGTATGTATGTATGTATATGTGTATGCATGTATGTATGTATGTATGTATGTATGTATGTATGTATGTATGTATGTATGTATATATGTATGGAGATATGTATGCATGTGTGTATGTATGTATGTATGTATGTATGTATGTATGAATGTATGTATGTATGTTTTTTTATGTATGCATGTCTATGTCTATGTCTATGTCTATGTCTATGTCTATTGGTATCGGTATCGGTATGGGTATGTGTATGAATGAAGTGATGTATGTATCATGAATGGGTGTGTGTCTGTGAGTATGTATGCATATTCCCCAATCAGTGCTTGCACTGAAGGGGTCCTAGCGGAAGTTGAAGGATTTGGCGAAAGTTCCCCGCCGATTTTGGTGGCAGGCTGGGTTCCCGGGTTCCCCACTTCCCGGTTCCGGGTTCCCAGGTTCCCCGTTCCGGGTTCCGGGCCGATTTCGGAGGGCGGCGAGGTTCCCGGGTTCCCGGGTTTTTGGTCGATTTTCTTATCGATCGGTCTCACCATCGATCTCATTACCGATTTCTCGATCGATCTCACCATCGATCTCACAATCGATCTCACTATCAATCCCACAAGCGATCTCACTAAAGATCGCATGAGCGATCTCGCGATCGATCTCATTATCGATCTCATTGAATCGATGCCACTCTCGGTCTCACGATCGACCTTACAATCGTCCTCACTATCGATTCTTCTATCGATCTCATTATCGATCTCACAATCGATCTCAAGATCCATAGTATCAATTCTAAAGTCACCCACTGATTTGTTTTTTTCAGGTGTAAGATGTATGTGTGTATATATCTATGTATGTATGTATGTATGTATGTATGTGTGTATGTATGTATGAATGTATGAATGTATGAATGTATGTATGTATGTATGTATGTATGTATGTATGTATGTGTCTTGTGAGCGTATGTTATGATGAGAGTTCTCGATGCTTGCTCAATATATGTGTGTGTGCGTGCTTGGTGTCGAATGCTTGAGCCATGCTACTGGCGCCTGTAATCGATGCTTAGCGTCAAGGTGAGTTGCTGAAATGGCTCAGTGGTACGTGTGTTTGTGTTTGTGCGTCGGTGATGTGTGTGGTCGACGTGTGGTAGTGATGTGTGTGATTGCTACATCTTATTGTGGTGTGTTCTAGATGTATGTGTGGCGTTGTGGTGTTGTATGTGTTCTAGATGTATGTCTTGTGGTGTATTGTGTGCTGTTGTGTTTAGTGGCCTATTCTTCTCCCTTCTCCCCCCCCCGCGGCCGCCCGCTCTGCCCTCTTCCCACTCTCGCACGCTGGCCAACTCGCTGTTCGGTGCCCCCCGTCTAGCTCTGTCGCTGGTGCAGCCAGCTCTGCCTCGCCTCCGACGGGACAAGTGGTGCGTGTCTGGGTGTGTGTTGCTCTTGGTGTTTTCCTGCGCAGACTGTCTGCAAGAGCGTTGTGTTAAGTCGGGCCTTTCCCTCTACAAGGGGGAATATCCAAAAATAGTCAAACAATAGTCAGGCGACTATTGTTTGAGTTTCGTTGGGCATCTTTTGAGCATGGTTTGGATATTTTTTATTTGTCGTCCAAAATTCCCCTGCAGGGGGACAGGACCGACCTAAGCGTTGTATCTCTTGTCGAGGGAGCCAGGCAGGTGGCCCGCCGGAGCCATAACCCGAGCGGATGACGCGGCCTTCCGTGGTCCCCCTCGCCGTCTCCCGCTGCGCCCTCTCCCGCCGTCTCCCGTGGCCAGCCCAAGGGCGCCATCGAGGGCGCGAAGTTATTCGCGCTTCGCGGTTCGGCTCCGATTTCTCCTTTTCCTCCTCTTCTCCCCTTGGAGGTGGCGCGAGAGCGCGAATGTATTCGCACTTCGCGCTTCGCGCAGCGCGAAGCGCGAAGTTGGGAGCCTTTGCAGCCGCTGTCTCCGCTCGTTTACCCGTGCTCGCATGTTTTACCCGTGGAGGGCGTGTTCGCGCGTTTGCCCCCCATCCTATTCCTAGTTCTATCCGCATCCCTGCGATCCCTGTCCTGCATCCCTATTCCCGTCCGATCCTATCTTTACTCTCCCTATGCTCCTACTTGCCCCTCTTTGTCTAGAATATCCTAGCCCTCCTCTGTCCCGATGCCCCCTGCGTGGCCTCCCACTGTGACACCCTCATCGTTGCCGCCATCGTAACCTTGTAGAGCTGTTTACGGTCTTCTGCCGCATTGGTGACATTGTTGTTCAAATAATGTTCGTTATGTCGCCATTCTCAGGAACCGTCAGGGACTGTGGGACTGACGGCCGCGGTGTGTATGTCTTTGAGGCGCGATCGTATTCCTACTCCCTTGTCCCCATCCCCCTCTTTCTGATCCTCAGTTTCTTCCTATCGTCTCTTCTGTCCTTCCTTCCCTCCTCCTCCTGACTCCTTCCCTCCCTCCCCTCCCTCATTCGCCCTCACTCAGTCATCCAGCGTTCTGCCTCCTCATTATTTCTCTTCCTTCTCTCTCTCTCTCTCTCCTCCTACCTCCTCCCTCTTCTCCTCCTCATCCTTTCCCACCCTCTGTACCTCCGTTCCCCAACCCTTCTCCTTCTTGCCCCTCATCCTCAATCCTGTCTGTCTCCCTAATCGTCGTCCTGGTCTCGACCCACCCGGTCCACGTCTTCAGCGTCCCATTCGTTGTCGACCTCCGTCGCCTCATGATCCCCCTGGCGCTGTTGCTCCTCGCTGTGCTGCCATTGCCCTCGCCCCCGTACTCCTCGCCGCCCTCGTCCATGCTGTCGTCGTCGTCGTCGCCGCGGCCGCCGTCGTCGTCGCCGTCGCCGCCCTCGCCGCCGCTGGCGGCGCCGCGGCCCCGCGGCTCCGCGGCCAGGATGCACGGACGTGGACTTCGCGTACGGCGTGGACGACACAGGCCTGTCCGCCCCTCGCCGCCGCGCCCCCGCTGCGGCCGCGGCTGACCTCATGAGCTCACTGCGTTTCGCGTGTCCTCTTTCGGGCCACGGCTCACTGCACGTCGCAGATCGACTCGCGTGAAGCCGCCGCCCGCCGCCGCCGCGGCCGCGGCCGCTGTCGGCGCCAGCGCCCCTGCCTCGAGGGGGGGCTGGCGGCGTCGGGAGCGGGTCGTGGTCGAGAGGCGGCAGCGGCCCGCTGGCTCCAGCTGGCTCCTCCTCCGCCTCCTCGGCCTTCTCCTCGTCTGCCTGGCCCTGCCTGGGCCGTCCGTCTCCTCCGGGCACCTCCTGTGCCTGGATGGGGAGGGTGAGGAGGCGGAGGAGGAGAGCCAGAGGCATCCAGGACGGTGGAGGAACCACGAGGACTTGGGACGTCTTCGGGGCCGTCTTGAGGCCAACGTGGGCGTCCCAGAGCGCTCTTGGGACGTCTCGTGTCCCTCTGGGACCGTCTGTCTCGGGAGGCTCTTTTGGCTTTCTTGACCCGTCTTGGACCCCCCTGGCCTCAGGCAAAGTCTAGCATCAAGGTCCAAGCGTAACTCGGGGTTGTGGGGCCCTTGACATTACAGAATTCAATGCGGAGGATTTGAAGGACCTGGTGACACTCCACTTCATTCCTCGAAGGAGCCGTTCCCAACCAACCTGTGGCGTTGGGACCTCGTTTTGAAGACACAGCGC